>JAOVYV010000045.1:22098816-22122286 GCA_025674545.1 Hassar affinis | reverse complement strand
CAGGCTGGTCCAATTTAACCATGAAACCTCCCACACTAAAATGACAGGTGTTTCAGTTTCATTGTCTAACCCCTGTAACTAGCCATTGTCTCAGTTCAGAATGTTCTTTCTAATTCTTTTTATTTTTTATGGAATCATAAGAAAGGAAGTGCACATGCTCATGCATTTTAAAGAACATAAAAGTTTATAAAGAACATTGCACATAGAGCACACCTTGGCTCTGACTTTCTGCTGCAGTCATTTTCACTCCCAGAGTAAGAATGGAGAAGTTTGTGTGCTCAGTTTCTTAGAGCCACGGGGCTTCTGGAACCTAAAATAGCACCAGTCCTGCTGCTTATTGAGCATCATCACTAACCAGGAACAAATTGCTCTCACCTCAGTGCCAGGCTGAGCATTGGAGCACACAGGCTGCCCTGTAGGTAGAATCCTTAATACATAAACTATCTCACACAATCCTTGAACTGTAACCCTCATATTAATACATGTGCAGTGATCATTAATTCTTGTCTGGCCAGGGTAGCTAGTGGCTATTCTTATCTTGAGTTTGTCTGGCTAACTACACAGTTAGCTACAGAATCTTAGCAAAACCATCCATTTGCCCAAAACATGGTCCTGCTAAAATGAGGTGTCGAGCCTATTTTGAACACAGACGGAAATCGTATCATGGGTTTGCAGCAAAACCACTACTGTTTCTAGGATATTACATGTTTTGTTTTGTGTGCACTTGGTAAAATGCTTGAGTCTACTACAGGAGCTTAAACATTATGGGTTAAGGTCACTAGTCACTCGGTTCTTGTAATATTAATGTTTTTAGACAGGTTTAAGACAGCATGAAGGCAAAATGTCCTACAAAGCCCAATCCTAATGGAATATAGAAGATTTTCTGAGATTAAAAATAGAATGCTAAAAGCAGATCAGGCCGTGTGTGTGTGTGTAGGTGATAATTGTAGACTTTAGCTGGTATCTATCCTCTGTGAGAAGCCGAGAGCATTTTCCCACAGCTCATTGATATTCCGTGCGGGTAGCGCATTAAGTGCGGTATTGATCCGCAGATGTGATGCATCCTCAGGGATTCACCCAAAGCTGCTCTGGGGTCCATTCTGTCAGTACATCTTATCTCTTCAAGCCCTCTTCCAGGCATTCAAAATGACATAAGGAGACAGGTGCGTGTGCGGGTGTGTTGTCTTATTTGTCAGCCAGTGTAACTCATTTTACTTTTCACTCTTTCACTCTTTCATATTTTGCAGACAGTTCTCAGAACTGTTATGCTCAAAAGGGCAATGTTTGATGTTTAAGTGTTGCTCCAGCTTTTAGTTTTGTTTAAAAATGACTTGTCAGAGCTTAGTCCTCCTATTATCCAAAATGTATGTCTCAGGCTTGCACAGTGTAAAGTGACAAGCAGAGTAGTGATGTAACATGAACAAGACCCTTTTCCTGAGATAACAGTACAGCTCCCTGCAAACCAAAAGGGATGACTAGTTCTGAATTGTTTGCCGTTTTAAAATGTGTGTGCAGTCCTGTATGTATCTTGCACAGGATGAAACAGTTGCTAAAGATCAATGAATGAAAAGTTTTCTCATGCTTTAAGGCATTTTCAACTTCAGATATGTGCCCAGCAAGTGAGATGTACAATAAGGTCCACAATCAAAATACTGTTTTTACAATTATGGCATTTGGCAGACACTCTTACCCAGGGTGACTTATATTTATCTTATTTAAACAAATAGTGGCAGCTTGGTGGTGATGGGATTTTAACTCAGGACCTTCTGATCAGTAGCCCAAAGTCTTAACCACTGAGATGCCACTGCCCCACTTTTGTAACATTAGTATTGATCTTAAAGACCATAGTCATATAATCTGAAAATCCAGTCCATATATCAAGTGCTTTCTAAATTGATGAGCTGCCATATCAGATAATCACACATGAATGCTCCAGGCACTCTGCAGTGATAGTTGTTTTTGTTGTCCTGGCAACTAAAGCCATATCCTGTTTTAATTAATACAATCCTGTGTTCATTATGTATTGAACATAATATGATCATTTCGAAAAATAATAAAATAACCACCTTTTCTGACATAATAATAAAACATTTGTACAGTGTATGTAGCGGTTTGGGAAAACTGAAGCTGTGGCAGAATCAAACACCTTAAAAAAAACCTCCCACAAATCAGGTTCTGGCCAAAGTAATTGTTCTGTTTCTTTTTCCCCTCTAGATTATTCCTGCCTATAACATACTTTGCCACCTCAACATTTTAAGAAATCATAAATATATTTCATCAAAAAACATGGAAAGATGGTCATGTTAAATAAAAAGGTCATGTTGGGTATGGAGCCAGTTTAACAAGCATGGTGGTAGTCCAGTCTGCTTGCAGACTCAACCTGCTTAAAGATGTCTAAAACCGTATTGGTTTAATCAAGTTGTTTGGTCGACAAAATGGACATGAGCCTAATCAATGCTGTTTGTAATCACTATTGGCTCTTACAATGTCCACAGTGTTCCAGTCGAACTGGAATCGTTAAATGTGATTTTCTCCCTTTTCCCTTTTGGGGTTAACCAAACATCGCTTATATGGTATAACATCACTTCTGATTAAGATCCATGCAAAAGAGAAATATATAAAGTCCAAATTATCAGATAAAATGATAAATAAAGTGTTTGATTGTGGGCACATTGCACACACTGTGCTGCATTAGATATGGAATAATGGCATACTGGCAGGTGAAGGAGTACAGCATGTAACCTTGCTACTACTTATTCCCTTCATGGATGCTCATGATGAGATGAGATGTAAAATATAAATTCAGACAGCTACTGTGAAAAAATATTACTAAAGTGTAGAAATTATTTGAAGCATAAGTGGCACTTTTATTGACCTTGAGATAAGGGCATTTTTTGTCACTGTATCGCCTTCTCACATGGAACTGTTTAATTAGTTCTTCTTTTTAAATGCATGTTTCCATTATTCCTTAGTCATCTGCTTGAATGGAGCTGGGCTACTGCAGTCTGTTTTTTTTTTCTTTTCTTTTTTTTTAAAGAGTTAATCAAATGAAAACTGCGAGCAGCTGGTAGCGCCTCTTAACTGTCACATGTGCTTGACTGCTTTTTCCTCATTTCTGTTCATAAACGATAGGTATCCCTGCCAAGAAATTTTCATTTTAACAGCTAACATGGTTTCAGGTTTAGTCATTGACTATTGAAAGTAGAAAGTAGTTATAACATATTTTTGTCATGTGTGATTATCTTTCTCCAAATACAAAGTGCTCATAAGTACTCAGATCAGAGAAGACAGGAATCTGTCGAGCACAGTGGTGCCGTCTCGCCGTGCACACAGCAGCACATCGTGTGCGCTGTGTTTTAATTAGTTCATTTGAATAATCACCTTTTAAAAAAGTGAATGTGGAAAGATGATTGCGCGGGGGCCTTTCACCTTTGTACAACTGACCAGAATTTTCATCGACTTTTCACATTTTCATCTTTTTTTCCTTTGTGGAAAATGTCAATGGCACATTTTGTCATACTGTACTTCTTGAGTAGAAGGGGTTTTGTTGTTGGTTCCTGTTTAGTTTTCTTTATAAGAAAAAAAGCTGCTTGCCGAAATTTTGTCTTCGCTTTTGTCAAGAAAATGAACAGTGAGATGCACATGGTTAGTGCTTCCACCATATGCCATGTCATTTCACTCTCGTCTCCTGTTTTTTCCCCGGGCTTTACCATCTCGTTATTTACAAGCTGTTAACTTGTTCTGACTCACACTGCACACACACATGCTTAAATACACACACAATGTGATGGCCTTACCTGTGCAGAAATTACTCTCGCAGTGTGAATCCGATCCTCAAACAGATCTAATGTCAAATGTTCCACATGATGTTTCTTCTTCCCAGCCACTCAGGATTGAGTTCAATCTTGTTCATCTTTTTACTTAGCAGCCATTTCCTGCTCAGGCTGGTTCTTCTTTTATATCTATAACCTGGCTGCCCCTATGGTAAAATTAGAATATTCATCGAGCTGGATTTTAGAAATGAGTTGACTTGGAAGGATGAAGTTCCCTGCTGCTTTCCTCTGAAATACTCTCAATCCTTCACAGTCCTCATTTTAACCCTATTTCCGGAGACGTTGGGACACTTTCTAAAAATTAAATTAAAGCTAAAATCTGCAAGTTGTTCATTCACTTGATGTTTTATTTAACAGACAGGACAAAGAATAGATTTTCAATTATGAATTTCATTCTATTTGTTAAATATAAACAAAATTTAGATATTGATGCATGGAACACACTCAAAAAAGGCTTTGACAGAGGCACGTTTGACACTGGGTCACATCACCTTTTCTTTTAATTATAGTTTGGCAATTGAAGATATGAATTGTTGCAGTTTTACAAGTGGAATTTTGCCCATTCTTGCTGTATACAAGACCTGAGCTGCTCAACAGTCTTGGGTCGCTGTTGTCTGATTCTCCTCTTCATGATACGCCATACATTTTCAATAGGAGACAGATCTGGACTGCAGCCAGGCTAGTGAAGCACATGCACTCTGTGTCTATGAAGCCATGCTGTTATAACTTGTGCAGAATGAGCTGACATTGTCTTTCTGCAAGAGACATGGAGTTCCTTGGAAAAGATGTTATCTTGATAGCAGCATATATCACTCCAAAATACCAATATAAGCCAATATTCAGGTTTTATTGCATTTTAAGAAAGTGTTCCAACTTTCCGGAAATGGGTTTTGTACTGTGATGAAAGCATATGCGTGTGAAGACTTATTTTGCCAATATAACCGTCCCTCTGCTACTTTTCCCCCTTAGATAATGTTGGTGTTTGCAAGTTTTTTGAAAATCACTTCCTATATGATTTTTTATATATATAATTATTGTTTTATTATTCTGTGTTGTTTTTTTAGTTAGAAACCAGGAATAAAAACCTGCAGATATTTGTAGGTGGTATTTACTACCCTGTGCAAGAAAGCACAGAAATGAAAGCTGCTCTCATCAGCACACACCATGCCTGGTGTAAAATGAAAAGCATCGCGGAGTGATTGTTGCTTCTTGTGTAAAATAGGCTTAAAACACAAGCCCACACATCATGCTGCACCGGTTTGATGCATGAAGGTGAACTGAAAATTCTGAAGAAATCCATTGAAATCGCACACTTGCACTTTCACTTTAAGCGCTATTTAAAAGTATTTTCTATAAAGACACCATGATTGTGCAACATGTAGTTTCACTGAAAAGTGTACAAGAATTATACTCACAGGCAGTTAAAACAAAAAACATGGTCTGTTCTGCTCACTGCCACACTGTCTTACACCACATTTTATTGCAGTCAACAGACAGAGTAATAATAGATATGTATTTATCTAGCTGTGTTTTACAAAGGTAGCCCAAAAGAAATTATTATTCAAAAGTCTCAAATCTCCAGGGCTGAGTCACAGTAATTTTTTTCATTGACATAATTTTCTCATCCTGTTGGGTTTTGTTATTTCATTTTATATGGAGGTATAGGTATTTTACTACAAAGGATCTGTCCGGAAAGTAACGAGAACGACATTCCCACACTCCATAGGGCTTACACATAGTGATAGTGTCAAGATCAGTTAGATCGGGGTCTCGGATAAACAGTAGGACGCATATCAGTTGCATTCTAGCCTTCGTAGTGCCCAGATGTTTGTTTATGTGAAACCCTGCTGAAGTGCCTCATCACTAAAACAGTGCAAGCGAGTTTGGAGCAAATGTTGGATCGTTTAACAAGAGAGCCCAATTTCCTGAACAGCATGATCACAGGAGATGAATCATCGGCGTTCCAGTACGATCCTGAGACAAAAACACAAAGTGCGGAATGGCACACAACAACATCACCTCACTCAAAGAAGGCTCACGTGAGCAAATCAAAAATCAAGTCACCGTTCATCGTCCTTTTTGATTCTCAAGGGAGCGTCCCTGAAGGATTTGTACAAGAAGTACAAGACTGAAAGGCCACCACTTCAGTACAGTAAAGAACATGCAATAGCCGTGACCTAGACTCTGAACCCCCTCACAGCTGATGATTTCAAGCGCTGCTACCAACAACAAAGTAATTCTCATTACTTTCTGGACAGACCTTGTATAGGTTTGTTACTACAATTGTTAGAATATGCAGGTTTTTGTTCTTAATTGGTTCCTTTTTTATCATGTTCTCCAGATTACAAATGCTTTTCTATTCTTGATGTTGAAGAAAGATTGAGCTTTTTTTTTTTAACTCATGAAGGTGGCCAGGTTGGCCTTTTTTATTTTTTTTTTTTTTTATTTTTTTTTTTGAGCAGAGTAGGTGAAATAACATTGAAATATCAATGAAATAGACTTTATCAACAATTAGTGTATTTTATATGGCTCAGTCTGATCAACCCCTGTACTGGAATCAGTGAAAGTCTCACTATTAGACAATAAACACTTTTACTTTAGCTTTGCCAAGAGGTAGCCGTCCCTCAGGACTCCCCAAGTACCCATCTAAATTCAGACATGCTATAAATAAAGAACTCAACTGCTGTAACCTCTGTGACATTTGTATTTGCTGAGACGGTCATCATTAAGGATGCTGCACTGGTTCTCTGCTTTAGGACCAGGTGAGGATTTGAGAGCGCACTAGAGGACAGGCGGACGAGATGCGTTGTGTTCGCTCTGTCTGTGTGTAGAGAGAGAGAGAGAGAGAGAGAGAGAGACAAAAAAAGAAAGAGGTCCAGACAGACTGATTGGAGCCAGGTCCCTATTACAGCACCAGAGAGGGCTTCAGAACACATCATCTGTACTGCTCTCTCACACAACCCCTCTTCAAAGGGCTTAAATCAGCCTCTACAACTAACAAACAACACACGAACAACCCCATTCTTTCTTTTTTTTTTTTTTTTCAAGAATCGATCTATTGCTTGTGTGCCTCTTTTGAGACCCCTAGTCTTGCTTTCTTTTTTTATTTCATTTTGTTTCATTGATCACAGGAAAGAATGATTGCTTAAAAATATCCAAACTGCCATTCGGGAGGGGAAGAAAAACGAGACAAGGCCATGAACATTACATAATCTCTGGGGGGAGTTATATTTCAGCAATGTGTTGGTGGTTGTGATGCACCAGGCTGACACTAATAGTATCTCATAAACACTGGAAGTGAGTTTCTGTGTGTGTGTGCGCGTGTGTGTTGGGTGGGTGGGGTGTTCATATTTCTTCATAGATTAACTATAAGAGGTTATTAATGGAAATGTCTGTAAAAGTGATGCTGCTAGCATCAGGTGTGTGTGTGTTTGTATGTGAGAGAGAGACAGAGATTGAAAGACCACAGACATGGACCTAGATTTTCAATTAGACTGTGTTCTCTTTCTCTCTCTCTCTTTATCTCTCTCTTTCTCTCTCTCTCTCTCTCTCTTTCTCCATCTCTTTTACTCTTTTGTCTTTCTCAAGCCCAATGTCTTTTGCCCTGTTTGTTGGACATTTTTGGTTGGTGGACTATTTTCTAATCCACTTTTCTAATTTCTAATCCACTCACACCAGTACAACACACACTAACACACCACCACCAAAGCAGTGCTGAGAATGATCCACCACCCAAATAGTACCTGATCTGTGCTGGTCCTGTGGGGGTCCTGACCATTACAGAACATAGAGTAAAGAGGACTAACAAAGTATGTAGAGAAACAGATGGACTACAGTCTGTAATTGTAGAACTACAAATTGCAGCTATAGGGTAAGTGGAACTGAGAAAAAGGACAGTGAGTGTAGAGAAAAGGAGGTGGTCATAATGTTATGTCTGATCAGTGTATATACAGGGTGTTTCAAAAAGATGGACCCAATTTCAAAGCAGTATATTTAACGATGGCAAAATGCTAGACTATTACACAAAAATGTACAGATTTATCAGGTTATTATAACCATTTCATAATGCTCTATATGAGTAGTCACCCTGTGCTCTTTCCCTTACATAAACAGCCTGTTTCTTCAGATTGTCGGTACCAACAACGAATGCTCTTCAATGTCGTTGAAAGGTACGCTGCACCAAAATTACAGATTCAGCCTTGCTGAATTGCAGAACGCAAAACGTGTTGCAGGGTTGCCCTCTTGTGAATGAGTGAGACTAGGGGGTGTTTGTGCGTGGGGAGAGGCATCTCTCTAATCATTTGAAACTTTATGCCCCACCCATTACAAGTGGTAAGGGTTTAATTCATGGGCAGTTCATGTTTGCAGAGACCCAGTGAGATCAAATTGGGTCCAATTGGGTATATAAACACACACACTCAGAGACACACACACACAACCACATACACAAACCCTAACATATTCTCTTTCTCTCTCCTCTCTCTCTCACACACATAGCCACACACACGCACATACTTACTCATGTCAGCTGTGGCACAAGAATAATGGCCCCTTATTTGCTCTTGCACACAGACTAATGAGAATCTCAAATCCGACAAGCAGAGTGCATTTATCACGTACTTACACTTAATGACACCACCACCGCCATGGCTTAACTTCACACAACAATTGGCTGCACAAGTAACCGTGTGTGCGTGTGCATTATAGAGGCTTCTGGGCTCTTCTGCCTTCTATTAGAGAATTGCACTTAATAATTTGCAAGAAATATGTGTACTACTCGCAAGGCAACAGAGTCCGTTTTGGAAGAGGGATTTAATTTTATCCGCCCACCCCAGGTTCTTTCTCTAATGCATGCGCCATTTAGTCTGTTTAAGTCGTTTTCTGCTTGGTGTACAACAGGGGTGTCTGGTCTTATCAGCATTTCTGTTAGCCTTTGAAGGGACATAAATGAAGGTTTATTTCTTATTTCATTTAAAAAAAACTCATTTTGTTATGTTTTATTGTCTAGTCTATCCATTCACACCAATTCCAAGCTCTGAAAATAGAACATCAGATCAGAAATATATGGTTCAGATTGTTTCCAAATATTGGAAATGTATTTTGTTGAGAAAGAAACTAAAGGAGAGCTAAGACAGGATTTTCACCATCTCTGTAGTCTTTGCCTTCTATTACACTTTTTGTTTTGTAACATATTTAAAGGTCTTTGCACTCAATGAGGTATTTTCAGATTTGCAATCAATCAATCAATTTTGCTTTGTGACATGGTGCATTATCATGCTGGAAGTAGCCATTAGAAGATGGCAAACGGTGGCCATGAAGGGATGTACATGTTCAGCAACAATATTCAAATAGTCATTGACATTTAATTGATGAATCGTAAGTATTAATAGGCACAAAGTGTGCCAAGAAAGCATTTCCCACACCAATACACCACCTCCACCATGGTGGACTGTAGACACAAGGCAGGTTGGGTCCACAGGTTCATGCTGTTGGTGCTGAATTCTGACCCTGCCATCTGTGTGCCTCAGCAGGAATCGAGATTCATCAGACCAGGCTGCATGGTTCGATGTGAATTCTGAGATGTTTTTCTGCTCACCACAATCGTACAGAGTGATTATCTGAGTTACAGTCAACAGAATTTCCACTCACTGATGTTTTTGCTTTATTTGCACCACTCTGACTAAACTGTTGTGTGTGAACATTCCAGAAGATCAGCAGTTATAGAAATGCTTAAACCAGCTTTGTCTTGCAGGCTTTAAGTTTGTCACTTGTGGTTTACTCCCTTCGAGCCGTTACTTTGGGCAGGTATGGGCACAGAAGTTACACTTGGGTGTGGACCAAGACAGGTGCGAGAACATGATTAAACTGTTATTCAACTCCGATTCAAATAGTTCACAGGAATACTAAGACTTTTGACATTATGTTTCTTGTCCTGCCCATTCTCACACTCCCCTCTGTCTGTGTGTGTGTCTAGGTGTCAGTTTGTGTCTGGGTGATTTGGAAATGAGAAGGAGCTGCTCAGTTTGGGGCTAGACAAACATAACACCATTAGAGAATATGTGCCTTGTTGATTTCTAAGCTTTGACACCAGTACATTTCCAATAACAGTAGCACCTAGCTTAAGCCTGAACACAACAGGTTGATATTAGCTCTTTAATTACTTAATTTTGTTTGTAATTTATTAATTGGTAAAGTGATATTTGCACATAAAGTCCTGCATTTTAAATGAGATGAGTGCTACTCCTCTAATCCATGCCCTTGAGCACTCTGTGGTCAGACTGTGCATTACTCTGAATTCTCTGCTACTTGTGTAATATCTAAACTGTTCCTTGATTTATCTATATTTCTGATAAGCATCTGTTGGTAAGTCTGAACACCTGAGAGCAGAGGCCTGGCACTGGAGCCTAATTAGAGTTGTATCTAAGCCGCATTGGGGCGCATAATCAGTTTTGGGATTAGCATTAAGATTAGATAAGGCATTATCCATCTTGCAGTGATTGAAGCCCAGCTTTTCCAGATCAGTTTGCAGCACACACACACACACACACACACACACACACACACACACACACAGAGCCCTGGCTGGTGCCAGGTTCTTAAACAGTGTGAACCTGCTCACGGCACCACCAGATGCTTCATTATGGATCAGTTTTGAGCAAAAGAAGAAAGAAATCTAAATTTGTCACAATACCAGTGATGAAATAGTCCATATTCTCTGATTAAGCAATATCACACTCAAGGTTGTGCCGTTATACTGACTATCAACACGGCTGTGATTCGACTGTACAGAACAGTTTTACAAGCGCCATATAGTAATTAAAAGTAATAAGCGACAGCCGATTACAATTTGTTTGTTTATTGAATCATTTCTCAGCCAACACAGACACTTTCACAACTGGACTGGGACTAGACTGTTGCCAAGCAACACAAAGATTCTTTCTTTCACACTAGCTTGCTACTCTGTGTAATTCTACATGTTATCCTAGAAACAAATTAATAACAAATTTACTAAATGAAATCAATTTATTTATTTATTAGAGGTTTGACGGCATGTTTTACACAACGCTTACGTTCATGACAGGAACGGTTAGTTTTTCACACTCATCAATGGGGGGAATTTGGTGTCTCCAATTCCCATGTTTTTGGACTGTGGGGGGAAACCGGAGCCCCCGGAGGAAACCCACACAGATACTAGGAGTACATGCAAACTCCACACAGAATCGAACCCAGAACCTTCTTGCTGTGAAGCGGCAGCGCTTAATAAATGAAATTCCATACATTTAACTCAAACGTTAGAGAGATAAGAGAGATAACGATCATTACTGTAGCCTAATTAATGCTTAGTAGTACACACCTGTACAGTGGATTGATACATATCTAGTAAATCAGAGGGTGTGCAAACTGCTCACTCAAGTACTTGGAGTGTCTGTAAAGAAGACTGGAAGTTTGAGAAGGTTACTTTCAAAATGCATCCCGTGCCACATTGATTGCCTGATTTAAAATTGTAATCAGTGACAATCAAAAGTTCATAAACCCAGTAACATCCCCTGATTACATTCCAGTACTTTTTAATTACTTGTCATATAAAGTAAGAAGAGTGGCACTGTGGCACAGCAGGTAGCGTTGCTGCGTCAGAGCACTAGGGTGTCAGTGTGACACCGGGCTTTGGATTACTATCCGTCTGGCATCTCACATGTTCTCACTGTGTCTGTGAGGATTTCTTCAAATTTCCTGCCATCCCGGGTAAGAAACTTTAAAACTCTATGTTTAGGTGAATGAGAGAGAGAGAGAGTGTGTGTGTGTGTGTGTGCATGCATGTGCACATTGGTCTTACGCAGTGCCCAGTGTTCCTGGGATAGGCACCATATCCACTGCAATCCTGACCAGGATAAAACAGTTTTTGAAGATGAATGACTATAAAACAAAAAGTGTTGTTTCCAACCAGTCATAATAACAGTTGTCATCACTGTCACTGTTCACTGTCTTCTAAAATTATTTAGCTCTTTTTTTTTTGTTTAATCTAAGCCTGAAACTATTATAGAGTATATTCTCATCCTGTAATACAATTACTAGTGCATCTAAAAAAATTGAATATAGAGGAAAAAGTTAATTTTTTCCTTGATTTAATTTGAAAAAGATAAACTGTCAAATTTTATATTCATTGCACATCAAGAGACATATTTCAGGCATTTTTTTCTTTTGATTTTGATCATTATGGCTTATAGCTCATGAAAAGCAGAACTCCAGTATCTCAAATGATTAGAATATTTCTTTTGTGAACAGCCAGGCTTTTCAGTAACAACCTTCTGTGACCTTGTGGAGGGTGTTGATGATCGTCTTCTCCACAACTGTCGAAACTGCAGTTTTCTTCATGATTGTGGTTGCGTGTGCTGAACTAGGCTGAGAGATGCACATCATACATATGTTCATATACTGTTTGAGATACTGGATTTCTGATTTTTATCTGTAAGGCATAATGATCAAAATTAACACACAAAGACTAGAAATGTCACTTCATATGTAATGAATATAAAAAAATGACTTTATTGACAATTTTTTAAATAATTATGAACTTTTTCATGATATTCTAATTTTCTGAGATGCACTAGTCTTTCAGCTATTTCCCTGCCCCCGTAATGGATACGTTTTCATTCTGTTTTTGATTGCATGCTGTAATGCCATTATCTGGCTATTCTGCAGTCCAGGGAGCAGCAGTATTTTGAGTAGGTATATAGAGAAGTGGCTTGCTTGTCCCCTAGGGAACAGACAATATGATGAAGTGTTTAATTTGAGAGTAGAGGTTGGAACGCACAAGCATGATGGGAACGTCACCTTGAAACATGCACACATTCTGTCTCTCTCTCTCTCTGTCTCTCTCTCTCTCCTCTTTCTTTTTCGCTCTGTCTCTCCCACCCAGTCAGCAGCTCTGATTGGAATATCATTCATTTGAAAATAGTGCAGCCATTGTAGCTAGGCACCTGCTGGGATGTGCAGGACAATGCAGCTGTCACTTGCTTTCTACATGCTTCCTTTTCTTCCTGATTAGCTTTCAGAGACTGCTCAGTTGAGTGTGTATGTGGGTGTGTGTGTGTGTCTGTGTGCACATGCTCAGTACAGAAAATGAAAACATTGAAGGGAATTGAAAGACCTGCACTTTATCCTCTTATCAATTGAAGTGTTCTGTCATATAGCTTACGTATTCCTGCTCGGACTTTTTCCAGTTGTGAAGCTTATTAATGAGGTTGTATTGTGCTGTGAGGTGCCATACTGGCAAGAATTGGTCAAGTGTGCCCAAGGTCATAGAGTAGATCTTGATTAGAAGTCCACAGATGCAGTGTTTTTGAATTAATGAAAACCTAACCTTGAGGCTTCTCCCATTCTGTGTTCAGATTGGAGCTGAACGTTCTGCTTCTAAAAGGGCTACCCCAAGCCAAATCTGTATGTCCTCCTCATGCAGCCTCGGTGTGTGTATATTAAAGTGCTTTGCAGCTTTTGGAGTAAAATCTCTATTAGATGGGAGGAATACAAGAGAATATGCAATGAGCAGATCAGGTAGGACATGACAGCATATAACTGGAATGACAGGAGATGGAGATAAATGTGCATGAGCAGGTTGGTTCTCTGAAGCCACATTAATGGACATGCGCTCACGGGATGAAACAACGATCTGAGAGACCTAGCTTAATGGAGACGTCACCACACATTTTGTTATAGAGCTGCTACTGAGACTATTTCAAAGCAATCGGAGACATCACAGGCCTTATCTCTCACACACACACATACATTCCCCTGGTTCAGCACAGAACCCGCAGAGTGCTATCATTTACTGGTTTACTACACACCGCAGACCTCTTGTGATTCAATGAGTTTCACTCTCGGTGGTTTGCCTGAGAGGCAGGAGTGGCAGAAAATGCCATTTCACTCAGTGTTGCTTGTTTTGCGGTTTTGTTGGTTCACGGTTTAAATAAAATGCCATTACACACAGGCAGAGAATAAAAGTGAGCGCTTATGAATATTGAGATCTTGAGGGCTTCCAGGTGGCTCCAGTGTGGACTATCCGGTTTGTCGGAAGGTCCTTCATCTGGTACTGGAGCCTATGCAAAATGCATAGCACTGCCACCTGTGGACATCATTGGTTACATTCAGCAGCGTGTATATATAAAGCGATAGACATCTATGGAAGCTTCTAGAGCTGTTTTCGCTGTGAGAATGGCAGGTTATCATGATTTTGCAATTTTCAACGTGGTTTAATAGTTGGAGCTCTTGAGATAGCAATTCAGAGGTAGAAGCAAAGTTTAGATTTGGGCATGTATGGGCATTTCCCATTATACCTCAAACTTACGACAGCAGTGTGGCCATACAAAGACTCTGGGTGAACGTGACCAGCGTCGGCTGACAAGAATCGTTCATGCGATAGGCGTGTAGCACCGCCTCAAGTAAAATCGGAATTCAAAGCCTCAACAAACATCAGCGTGAGGACTGTGAAACGTTCTCTCCAAGATCCAGTCTACCAAGTATTAACTGGTTTACCAGTTTCTTTGGTACTTCAGTGTATAATCATGTAAGCTAGATGGCTACGGTTCTGGTCAGCAGGATGGTTGTGGTCATATGGTTTGGTACATGGTTTTGCCCCAGTTTGAGTGTATGGTAATGCCTCCAGCAATGTGTCATGTCCTGATTTCAGGCTTTGTTGGAACAGTGACTCTTGGTTGCTAGCTATATTCCTGTCATGGTGTTACTGTACACACCATCACAATGTAGAGCACTTAAAGGTAACCCTCGACTGCTATTAGAGACACATGATTACTGCAGAGCACTTGGGATTGCTCAGGGCCATGATATACTCATTGTCCCTGCAGTGGCATCCTAACCTCTCAGTCTTTCACTTCTTTAATCTATTATACCTAATAGATTGCACATTTCTGGCTTTTTTTTAACCTTTGACATTTTTAAATATTTGATTACAGCATAAAATATTTGAATATTTTTTCCCAGAGCATCTATTTTCATGACCATGCAGATATTGAAGTTCTATTACAGTGTTCTGTTACCGATTTAGTACATGCTCTGTTAGTGGCCCAATTAAGTGTCTGGCTGTTGTACACTTAAAACAGTGGTGGATACAGTTGACCAACTCCTCACTGGTGTTTCTGCATGACATATAGGAGGTGATTGTGAAAAATGGTGCAACAGTTTGCAATTACTGTAGGTATGTGTGTGTGTGTGAGAGTGTGTGAGAGTGTGTGAGAGTGTGTGTGTGTGTGTGTGAGAGTGTGTGTGAGAGTGTGTGTGAGAGAGTGTGTGTGGGTGCGTGTGTTGGATCAGTATCTCTGCACTATTAGGATGCTCTACCTCACAGATGCTCTTTAGCAGATACATTGGAGCTGAGTTTGGCATGTTCCAGCATTGCAAACCTCTCACAGACATCCTCTCCACACACACACACTCACACACACACACACACACACCCCCCCACACACACACACACACACACACACAAGCTTTCACCCTTTCATGAATATTTACCCAATTTCATTGGGAGCTCACTGAATAACACACATATATACATATACATGTGCACACACATACTCACACACTATACACACACACTGTGGAGAGAGGCTTTGATGTTATGATCTGAGGAGGAGATGCAACCTATAAATAAAGCAAGCTCCCTGTCTCACACTCAGTCTGTCCTTCTGCATCTTATTCTTTGGGTGTCTCTCTGCATTTCTGTCTCACTCTCTGTCTTTCTCCTTAAGCTGAGCTGGATATTGTTTTTATCTGCCCCTTTGCTCTGGGGAAATAGAGCACAGGAGAAAAATAATAACGTGTACACGGATGGACAGACAGACAGACAGACAGATGGACGTCCTACTTTGCTTTACTTCTTTTTGCTCGAACAGACTATACTCTGCAGTACTCTCTAACTAATCTAACTAATCTAACTGCTATGTCCTCTAACATACCCCACTCTATTCACTCTACTCCACCCTGCTCCACTCTACTTCACGCTGTTCCACCCTGCTCCACTCTACTTCAATCTGCTCCACTGTACTCCACCACACTCCATTCTACTCCACCCTGCTCCACTGTACTCCACCACACTCCATTCTACTCCACCCTGCTCCACTGTACTCCACCACACACCATTCTACTCCACCCTGCTCCACTGTACTCCACCACACTCCATTCTAGTCCACCACACTCCATTCTACTCCACCATGCTCCATTCTACTCCACCCTGCTCTACCCTGCTCCACTCTACTCCACTCTATGCCACCACACTCCATTCTACTCCACTTTGCTCCACCCTGCTCCACTCTACTTCACCCTTCTCCACTCTACTCCACCCTTCTCCACTCTACTCCACCCTTCTCCACTCTACTCCACCCAGCTCCATTCTACTCCACCCTGCTCCATTCTACTCCACCCTGCTCCACTCTGACCACTCTACTACACCCTGCTCCATTCTACTCTACCATGCTCTACCCTGCTCCATTCTACTCTTTCTACTTCCTTCTTCACTCTACTCCACTCTACTCCACCACGCTCCATTCTACTCCACCATGCTCCATTTTACTCCACCCGCTCCATTTTACTCCATCCTTCTTCACTCTACTCCACCACGCTCTGTTCTACTCCACCCACTCCATTTTACTCTATCTTTCTTCACTCTACTCCACCCTGCTCCATTCTACTCCACCCTGCTCCATTCTACTCCACCGTGCTCCATTCTACTCCACCCTGCTCCATTCTACTCCACCCTGCTCTTTTCTACTCCATCCTTCTTTACTGTACTCCACTCTACTCCACCATGGTCCACTCTGTCTCGGCTGTGGATCTCTGACAGTGATTCTACTCCATCCTTATTCATTGTTCTCCATCCTGCTCTACTCTACTCCATCCTACTTTGCTCTACTCTATCCTTCTAAGCTCTGTTCCACCCCTCTCCTCAGTACTCCATCCTGCTTCACTCTACTCCTTCCTATTCTCCTCTACTCCATCCTGCTCCAGTCTGCTTTAACTTGCTCTACTCTGCTTTACACAAATCCACTTTTCATCATCCTGCTGCACTCAGACCCATTCTGCCATACTTTACTCTACTCCACCTTATTCTATTCCACTCAGCTATGCCACATACCATCCTACTCTTACATACCATTCTTCTCAATATTGTGCCAGTCTCCTGCTTCCTGCTGTCCTTTCAATACCCCACTCTTTTTTCTACTCTATCTTAGTCAATCCTGCACCAGCTGACCTTTCTTTCTTTCTCTCTCTCTCATTCATTCACTCACTCATTCACTCACTCACTCACTTACACTCAGTCTGTGCATCTGTCTGTCACTCTAATTGGAATCGTGTGGCACCATGCTCAGTTTGATGACTGAGTGGGAGTGTGCGTCATGCCGCTTTGACAAGTGCTCTGCAGCTCTTTGATAAAGACTCTCTGTCTAAGTCTTCTCCCAATCAGCAACGCTCATCCCTGTTTACCCTCTTGCTCACCTCCTTAGGGAATGCTCTTTGGTGTGTATGTGTGTGTGTGTGTGTGTGTGTGTGTGTGTGAAAGGGGGTGCTGGTGTGCGTGAAAGGGGGTGCTTGTGTGCATGCCTGTGATGACTATTGCAGTCAAGTCCTAGGCAGTGGTCTTTGAAGACCTGGAACAGACTGTAAAAATAGAGCTGTATGAAGAAGTGTGAGAGTCAAACTCTTCCTGCTACACTGCCACCTCCTCCTGCACACACTCCACTTTCCAATTATAACGCCCTTCGACAGGGGGCCTGCTAGAATTTCTGTCAATACCAGTGCAGGTTGGGTTTCTCAATAACATACTAAATTATTAATAGAAGAGGGAGAGAGATGAAGAGAGGGTGAACATGTGTAGTGTTTACTTTTATTCATAACTTGAAACATGAGACAGAAGCGAGAGGACTTGCTGATTTTCTGAATAATTCTGCAGGCTTGTCAGAGGTAGTTCACAGATAAGACATGAAAGAATGCAGAAATTAATGGATGAGGTTTTTTTTCCTTTTGACATGGTTTCTAAGGAGAATGAGCTGTGCAGACCATTGTTCTAGGAGACAGGAGCTGTAGGGAAGGATGGGTCATGTCTTTCTGAAGTCTGGCAGAGGAGTGACCTCACTGTGGTTTTCCTATTAATCGTTCCTGTGGCTGTGTGCTGTCTGGAAGAGATCCCGCTCTCGTGTCTGGCCAGCGTCTGGTCAACGCTGCCACAGGAAACTTCAAGAGGTGAAAAGAAAACAAATGTTGGGATTCTAAGGGGAAAACACCCTTAAAGGTATATTGTCTGTGTGTGTGTGTGTGTGTGTGTGTGTGTGTGTGTGTGTGTGTGTGTGTGTTTGTAGTGATATTTAATTGCAGCAGTTGATTCTGATGAATAATTGTCTCACTGTTCTCTCTGTGGATAAAGCATATGCTGAATTAATGAATGTAAATTCAGCAGCTGGCTATATATGCAGTTTCTCTGTTCTCTAGTCTGCTTTTCTCATGCAACAAGCCAAGTACTGTATTTGTGCCCAAGTGCTTTACTCTCCTTGACTATATCAAGAGCTCTCTGAATATTTCATTCCATTAAAAAAAGGCTTGTTGTGTTGAGAGAAAGTGTCAATAACTGTATTATACAGAGTGGAAAGCACTGTAATGGTTCATTTAAGCACTTTTTCATGACAGCATAGCTTTAATAGAATTCAGATTGGCACTCCCACCTCTTACAGTGTCAACTGAATTTTTTTGGTTCACACAGAATTCCAGAAAAGACTAGCTACTTGAAGCGGCTCTAGTAACTCTTGAGTGACCTTTCCCCTCCTCTTCCTCCTCCTCCTTGTCAGTTTGTCTAAACCCCAGTGCCTGTGGCGGATCCTTCCTCTCCCTGTAGGTTTAGCCGAATGGCATCGATAGCGAGATGACTGTGACCTCGCCGCTATAGACCAGACACACATGCACACACATTCAGAATGGCACTGAGGCATTCATTTAGAGCTCGCACATGTGCCACTACCCTGATAGAGAAGAGAGAGAGGGCACTGATGGTTCTGACACCATCTCTTTGCCCCTAATCCCAAATGAGGCCAAGGATTCTGTCTGTCTGCTGAATTGATTCTCTCTGCACATCTATTACAAGAAGTAAACTTACTGTCAGTCACACAGCCACAACATGGTATTGCAGTTTCTGGCAATTTCCAAAGGCCTGTTTTATCTGCTTTACACTGCTATTTTCGGGGATATAAAAACATCTAATACATGGTGAACATTGTGGGCTGATGCTCCATTTTAGCACATAATATGATCTTGAAACTGCTGAATTTCTTCACGACTAGTTCTTAAGCAGTTCTAGTGCTTTTTAAGTCAAATAAAAGAATTTTGCCAATGCCTCTGAGGCTCTGGGGTGCAGCTGTCCAAGGTGTTTGTATGTATTTGAACTTGAAGTGGTGATTTCAAAAGCTTTTAATTAGCAATACCGTCAAACTCTGTGTGACTGGGATGTTACATGCCTGAAATTTCACGTTCTCTTTTGCAGCTGTAGGGGTCGTTCGATGATAATTGGCCAACTCTGCATGATCCCACTTCCAATTTAGTAGTCCAGCAGCAGGATGGACACCCACTGAAATCTAATTAGGAGGTTTCCTGACTGTCTTGTCTGTGAGATGGTTAATGAAATGGCTAAGCACATTGAGCAGGTGTTAGCACCACTAGTGTTTAGCACAGACCCAGGCTACAGGGCCAATCAGTTCACCACAGCTTACTGTGGCTCTTTCTGCCTTGAGCTGAGATCAGTTCTGCTGGTGAATTATACCAAATGGAGTATGTCTGGTTTTGTGTCTCAGTGTTGCTGGTAGCTGGTTTCTTTTGATTCGATGATTCTTTGAGAGCCATGTGATGCGTATGATGGGATCAGTCTCTGGCTGCATGCTGACAAACTGATCCACCATCAGCAGGTCAGAGCCATACAGTCTGATTAGACAATGCTCCTTTGTAAAGTTGAATCAGGCTACCTCTCCTGACCCTGTTTTTCCTGGAGCTCCTGTCAGGATTAAGTACATAAAGACACAATATATGCACTTGTTTGTTTCTCAAAAGCAGACTGTATTCTAGACTCTGACATTTACTTAAATACACTTCACATGCTCAGCGAGGGAAATAACTACAGCCTTGTTTTAAAAGCTTGTGCTTCATTTGCACCTCAGTTTCTCAGCCCAGCTGTTCCTAGGGCTTGCTAATCAGCTTTGGAATATCATTAAAAAAGGTCCAATCTGCCAGGCAGTCATGCCATGTGAGGATTTAACGGTGGCAATAAGATGCGATTATTTGTAATGTAAACTCCCTTTAGGCAAAGTTATTTGGATGCTTGTAGGCGCTATTCCCATTTGTAAGTCGAACAGTGCTTCTCATCTGTCCTTAAGATCTAGAAGCTTCTCAGGGGTCCGAGAAGTGTTTGGGGGCAATTTCTGAAAGCCGCATGTGGCAGTTCAGTTTTCTTGCATATAGTCTAGCTGTGGCCCTGTTAATTGGCACAGATACAAGTGGGTTCATGCCGCAGTGGCTGGAGGGTAATGGGCCATGGAGAGCTCATGCACTAACGTGCCTAATAATGTTTGAAATGACAGAGGAGCCCTGGGACACGTACCTTCATTAAATGTGGTGATGTATACAAAGGGGACAGCAAGGAGGACTTATTTGGGCAAGGGTCCCAAAGCATGCGGGAAGGGAGGCTCTGCTCCCAAACCAGAGATAATGGAAGGATCAAATCATAGCTCCTTCTCCTGATATGTTCATAAATTTCATATTTAAATTTGGCCCGTGTGGTTTTAGTCAGTGTAGGCAGAGTTGTTAAACTAACTTGATGTAGATCTCTTTAAGAGCCCACTGTGTTGGCCATGAAGCAGAGACATTTTCCAGGTATTGTAGTTATTCTGGACAACTAGGGACATGTCAGAAAATTGAGACGAACCTGATGGCCTAAGTGCAACCACAAGCCTCGGCACTTCCAAATGAATGTCACTTAATCAATCCAGAACCCCAACGGCTTTCCATCCTCAGACTCTAAACAGCTAATACCCAGAAATCCCTCACTGCATGTGCTTGCCTTGTTCCCCTAACAACAGCTGTCAGCTTGTCAGCACCTCATATTTGGCCAAATGTTTTTTTAAATCCCGACTGATTACAGATTGGTGAGACTTCTCAAAGACACGGTGTACAAGTCTAGCAGCATATTGTTTTGGGGGAGTGCAGGTGGGACTGCCTAGGTGTGTGGAGGTCTGTTAGTGATAAGTGTTGTGCTGTATGGATTTAACAGATTTGCCTTTCTTGTTTTGCTCCTGGTATTTATTTTGTGACCTGCTTTGGAGGATGTGGCCTCATGTCTTGGTCCCATGGTGTGCCAGAACATACGATTCACATACCATTCTTTCCAAAGTGTTCCATTCACAGGGTTAAATTTTGAACTCTTTGAGTTAGTGGTTAGCAGCAATGACAAGATACATTGAAATATTGTATTACTTAATACTGTATTGCTTATTTGTGATTTGGAGAAATGAAATAAAAAATAGAAAAATGCATTTATTTTGTTTGCATATATCCAATATGATTGGTTTTTGTCCTGACTTTATTATTAAATTTTTCATTTACATCTACATTCCTAGATTAAGTTAATGATACGAATATTTTTATTTTTGAGTGAAAATATGTATGGTGCCACATTTATATTGTTTTTTTTAAACTCACATTTTGCCTACTGACAGCTGCATAGTTACAGCTACTGAATTTACAAAAAGATAAGTAAGGCTTGTGTTATAGTAAGTGCTGAATGACATTAAGCATTTGAAATAATTATTGTCTTTCAAGGGGTTTTAAACAAGGGGAAAATCACTGAATTATAATTCAAAATCACTTTGCAGTTCTAATGATTTTAAAGATTAAATGTCAAGCTAAATTAGAAACGCACTACATGCCCAAATGTTTGTGTACATCACACCCATACCTGCTTGTTGAACATGCCATTGCAGATTTAGTTCCCTGTTGCTGTTATAATAACCTCCAGTCTTCTGGGAAGGCGTTCCAGTGTAGCTGTGGAGATTTGACAAGCATTAGTGAGGTCAGCCACTGATATTGTGTGAGGAGGCCTGAGGTGCAGTCAGTGTTGCAGTTCATCCCAGAGGTGTTGAGTGGGGTTGAGGCAGGGCTCTGTGCAGAACACTTGGGTTCTTCCACTCCAGTCTTGGCTAACCACACCTTTCTAGACCTCACTTTGTGCACAGAGGCTTTGTCATGCTGGAACATGCTGGAGCCTCTTAGTTCCAGTGAAGGGAAATTGTAATGTTATATTTAGACATTCTAAGCCATTGTCTGCTTTCGATTTTGTGGCAATCGTTTGAGGAATGCCCACATATTGGTGTGATGGTCAGGTGTCCACAAACCTACTCACCACATTCACATGACATTACAAATTAAACTGGACTGAACCCAAATCCAGATGTTTGATTTCTCAGGATATCTGGACTTATCTGGCCGACTTATCTTAACTGAGCTGGATCTGGAGTTACTCAGTGTGACTGTAGTGATGGAAGCCTGAGAGTGAGCAGTGAGGGGAAGTAATTAAGGCCAAATCCATTTAGGTCATTTAATTAACCAAGTGACAGGTCCACTAGCTTCTGGAGTCTATCAGTTCTAGTATCAGTCTTCAGTGCTGAGTGAAGGCCCTTATTGGGTATCTATTAATGACTGTGGAAATGCTCTGCGGCAAAGACTGACGTTGCAGAAAATATCACGACATACTTGGAAACTTGACATTTGGTCCCCAGAAAGTTGCTGGGTAATTTGAGGACATATTTCACACATCCCCGTTTCCCCATACAAAGTCACAATATCTAGCATTGAGCTGAATCATGGATTTGTTTAAGAGCTTTTAAGAGAATATTGTTGATAGTGCAGCATTTGTCAGTCTCTCTCTCTCTCTCTCTCTCTCTCTGTCTCTCTCTCTCTCACTCTCATTCACTCACTCTCTTTTAGAAACACACAAAAAAAAATCACACAAACACATACACTCTCTGTCTCATTCTCACACTCTTTTGATCACAAGATGTTATTGCAATGGAGCAGAACCAGTGTGTCTGCTGTGCTCTATAATAAATAATAAAAAGCTCCAAAAAAGCCATTATTTCAGTAGAGCATGTGACAGTGCTGCATAATCGCTGTTTGTTTGTGTTCATGTGGACTGCTCCTCTGATCCTTACTGTTATGTGCAACAGCTGTGTGCGTGTGTGTATGTGCGTGTGTGTATGTGCGTGTGTGTATGTGCGTGTGTGTATGTGTGTGTGTGTGTGTGTGTGTGAGAGAGAGAGAGAGAGAGAGAGAGAGAGAAAAGGGCATGTATTTTGTACCATGTGTCAGTGCAGAGCCCAGAGCCCCAACTGAGAGTCTGATAAGGCAAGTGACAAGCAAATCCTTGACAAAGATCATCTCAGCCCTTGCTTAGTGCTCCTGTAGCCCTGCATTAGCCTTTAGCCAGTTCTGAAGCAGGGGGTCTAGTTGTGGGTGTAACTTGTGTAGAATGCATGAGTAAGTAAACAACATACTTCATACTCTACATGCTTATCTTATAACCCTTTAATTAGTCAGTG
>JAOVYV010000045.1:22086651-22097824 GCA_025674545.1 Hassar affinis | reverse complement strand
GTTGGGCTTGGCTCCTTAGTTCCAGTGAAAGGAACTCTTAATGCTTCAGCATACCAAGAGATTTTGGACAATTTCATTCTTTGTGGGAACAGTTTGGGGATGTCTCCTTCCTGTTCCAACATGACTGTGTACCAGTGCACAAAGGTGCATAGAGACATGGATGAGTGAGTTTGGTGTGGAAGAACTTGACTGGCCTGCACAGAGTCCTGACCTCAACCCGATACAACACCTTTGGGATGAATTAGAGTGGAGGCTGTGAGCCAGGCCTTCTCATACAATGTCAGTGTCTGATCTCACAAATGTGCTTCTGGAAGAATGGTCAAAAATCCCCATAAACCCACTCCTAAACCTTGTGGAAAGCCTTCCCAGAAGAGTTAAGGCTGTTATAGCTGCAAAGGGTGGGCTGACATCATATTAAACCCTACGGATTAAGAATGGGATGTTACTTAAGTTCATATGTGTGTGAAGGCAGGCGAGCGAATACTTTTGGCAATATAGTGTATATTTTATGAATTTTATATAAGCAGTTCTATTATATTTTAAGCCCATGACAGGACTACATGTGTGTATGTGTGCGTGGGTGCGAGAGTGTGTGTGTGTGTGTGTGTGTGTGTGTGTGTGTGTGTGTGTGTGTGCCCGTGTTCACACTGACATTGACTGTAATTCATGAAATAAACATCAGCAGGGCTCCACATTTCTAATTTATAGCAATACGATCATTGTTTGACCGTGTTGCTAAATGCTTGCCTTGCTGTGGAATGTGAATGAGGGTGGTGTGTATGAATATTGATAACAGTGTATAATTGTGTTTACCGAGTCTGTGATCCAATTCGAACTCTGTAGTAGAGTTGGCTTCTTAGCCCATCCTATTCTCACTTCCAGATCTTTAACCTGTCATTAATATGTAAAAAGGCAAGTGTCTTTAAGGCACTTTACTGCAGGTTAGCTATAGTTTGTTTACTATGTAGCAGCTTCCTGCTGTCCAACTGGCTGTCCAATTAGTCTGCAGAGTAAACAAGGCATAGCATTTGCATTTTGCTTCAATCTTCATCTGACACAAACACTCAGCCACTCATAAATAATCCAACTGGAGGGAAACGCAGCTCAAATGTATGCTCTAGCTGTGACAGCTGGGCCTTTTTTTATTACTTTAATCTTTTTTCACCCCTGGCCTTTTTTTTTTTTAATCTGTTCTGAAAATGAGATTTTGATGTGTCCCTTCTGGCCTTGTGTCAGATTTGGCAGAGACAGGCGCTATCCTAGCAGCCTTTGTTGTTAATTGTGTTAAGTCACCTATGAAAGACTGGAGAGTTGGAGTCAATGAGCCAGGTGTCCCTTTGGCCAGTGGTCTCACACCCCTTTTCTCTGAGCTATCATTCTCAAAGTTATCTCTTAAGCGATCTCAAAGCTGTGGCTGATAACTGTTATCTCAGCTGTTCTCCTCATGGGGCCAAGTCTCAGGATGAAACTTCTCGTGCACTGCTCTGTGCCTGTGAGGGCCTCTGGTGGCTCCCTAACCTCCACTTTACTCAGGATGACTTTCTGTAAATGACACAGAATCAAAAACTAAACATTCCTTGAAAAACACACGGGCTTATATGCGGAGGCCTCTCCTGAGCTTTTCTGACAAAGTAGTAGTTTAAGAATACAAGTGGTGTATCATTGAAGTAGAAAGATCCTACCACTTTATCTTAACACTTTCCTATCGCATTGATTTCAAAAAGGCTTCTATTTCTGTGTCCTATAGTGAGGCAAAATGAGCTCAATTTGCTTTTGTAATCAAATTCAGTATACTGCAGTTATACTGTGCCTCTACACTCTTCCTCCACACTATAGGATCTTGATTTCTAAATGAACTGCAAAATTAAGATGAAATACTTTTATCTGAAAAGAGGACTTTGGACTACTGAGCAACAGTCCAGATATTTTTCTCCTTAGGCCAGGTAAGATGCTTGTGACATTGTCTCAGGTTCAGGAGTGGCTTGATATTAGGAATGCAGCAGTTATAGCTCCTTTCCTGGAGACCTCGGTCTTGATGCACTGACTCCAGCTTCAGTCCATGCCTTGTGAAGCTCTCCCAAGTTCTTGAATTGAATGGTCATTCCTGTTGCGTTTGCAAATTTTCCTACCACATTTTCCCCTTCCAGTCATGTTTCAGTTAATACGCTTTGATACAGCACTCTGCAAGCAGTCAGCCTTTTCACTAATGACATTCAACGGCTTACCCTCCTTGTAGAGGGTGTCGATGATCGTCTTCTGGACAACTGTCAGGTCAGCAGTCTTCCTCAAGATTGTGGTTGTGTGTGCTGAACTAGGCAGAGAGATGTTGTCTGAATACTAAAAACTAAAAACTAGTTGCTGCATTGGGGGCTGGAGCTAACTACTATTACGCAGTCTTATTAGTGTCGACTCGTTTTCTAAAGTCAATAATATTTAAGAAATTCTGAAATATTTCTTCAATATTGTGAATGACATTGTGAATATAATGCCTTCAAATGATGCTATTGTAGACTTTTCCTTATTACATAAACACTATTAAGGTACAAACGTGAGTGTCCAGAGCACTGACAGTAATGCTTACAGTTAGTAAACACTAGATCAGGGGTGTCAGACTCATTTTGGGTAATGACTGAAATTACACATGTCATGTGGGCAGGACCAGAAGATCTTTCTGAAAGGTTTCAGGTCAGCAGTCTTCCCCAAGATTGTGGTTGTGTGTGCTGAACTAGGCAGAGAGATGTTATCTGAATACTAATTTACTCAAACTTGAAATGAAATTCTTAATAACTTGAGGTACTGGATTCCTGATTTTCCTGCTATAAGCCATAATGATCAAAAAAATGATAAAAAAAAATTATATATTACTCTGTGTAATGAATATAATGTCGTCCAATATCTCAAAATCAGTGGATGACACCGTACAGTCTGTTGTCCTACAGAACATAATGTACAGTATATGCCATTTGTCTTGGTGTTTAGGTCGGTATTTTAATCTTATGCTCTATGTCTTTTTCTTTCAGGTGGAACGAAGTCCACTGAGGGTCATGCTGTGGGTCTGAGTGCTGTAGCTGGTGCTGAAATGCGGTTGGTTTTGAGGTTGCGGCCCCTCCTGGCCCTGACTCTTAGCCTCACTGGCCTGCTACTGCTGTCCAATGTTGCCACACCCTTTCCCCAGGACCTGGAGCCAATCAGCATAGTCGGGAATGAGTGTAAGTATTAAAACTTAAGTAGTAGGATTTTCAGGATTCGAAGCTGTATAATGTAGTTACCTGGTTCGCAGTTGTAAGCTATTTTTCAAACTGGTTGGCACTAGAGATATTAGATAGAAGATTGTATAAAACATACGCCTTTGTCAGCATTTTCATTTTTCAGGTTTTTATTGTTTACTTTTTTGCAAGGTCTGTGCTATTTACTAGTTTCCATGTCAAAAGTAGCGAAAAAACAAGATGAATGAAATTGCATGTCCTGTGTTCCATAAATCAGAGAATATATGAAATGTTCTCCAACACTTAAATGTGGTCAGCTTGCCAAACAATCAGCACTTGGCAGGTAGCAACAGTGTTTCCACGCCAAACATAAATATCCAGGAGATCCAGTTTTAGCTGATCCAGTCACAGCATACATATTAGCTTATGAGTTATTAAAATGAGGAAGGAACACTCATGTTTAGGAAGATGGCTCAGCACTTTTGTGTTGACATTGGCTATTACGATTGTCAAAACTAATGAAATGTGATCGTATTAAGCAGACAGGAGCAAAATAGCTAATTTAGGTATAAAAGATCAAACCAGAAATCACAGAATATTAGGGTTGTGGACAAGATAAAAATCAGACATCTTGTGTACAAACAACAAAACCTTGTCTATCAGTTTAAGCAAGTAAGTGCAGGGAGGTTCAGTTAGTGGAACTATCACAGAAGACAGGCCTTACCGCTATATTCATAAGGCAAACAGAAGCACCGGGACACTGGCAAAGGTAGCTGGGGCTAATAAAGCTCTTCAAGAAGACCAGACATGTAATGAGGCCCATTTATCAGCTGTTTGCCCATGTGTGGGTGTATGTGTGCGTGCACGTGCATGCATGTGTGTCTTACTGCATGTCTGTGCGCTGCAGGCTCACAGGGGTAGCCATTACTTATACTAATCCCCTGACCTGTGCCGGGAGCATGCTAAACATGTGCACTAATTAAAAGCTGCAGTTTACACCTTTTGGGGATTTAGAGACGTCTCTGGTGGAAGAATAGTACTGCAAGCATATCACACATCTCTCCTGATTAATTTGACGGTTGAGAGGATAAATGCAGGAAAACTAGTCGCTGCATTGGGGGCTGGAGCTAACTACCATTACACATCCACACACCTGCTGTGATTAAGAGTATAGATCTCATTTTTTTTAATGCATAACAGAATCAACACTAATAAGACTGCCTTAAATCACAGAGTATAATTTTCATGTGTAGTCTGTGATATACGGCAGTCTTATTAGTGTTGACTCGTCTTCTAAAGTATATATGCATGCATATATACTTTAGAATATTATATGCATGCATACTTTAGAGTATATATATGCATGCATATATACTTTACAATATTGTGAATGACATTGTGAATATAATGCCTTCAAATGAAGCATTTGTATGCTATTGCAGACTTTTCCTTATTACATTAACACTATTAAGGTACAAACGTGAGTGTCCAGAGCACTGACAGTAATGCTTACAGTTTGTAAACACTAGATCAGGGGTGTCAAAGTCATTTTGGGTAATGACTGAAATTACACATGTCAAGAGGGCAGGACCAGAAGATTTTTCTGAAAGGTTCATTCTGGACACATAACCAAACAGGGAAACAGACACATGTTTTCAGTAGCTTGGCTTATGTTCCTGAGATTATTGCCATTATTGACAGAGACCAGGTCTTCTTTCAATCTTTCAATTCAATTATGCTTTATTTTAATTTAGAACACAGATTCTAAACTAGTTTGAAAGCCCAGAGTAAAAACCTTTATCGAGAAGGTCTCAGCCTGTAGGGTGTCTGTTTGATCCCCTATGCTAGATGAAAGATTTGGGCTAAAGTTGGCTGTGAGAGTGGCAAGCCAGTCTGACAGCAGATAGTGTAGTTAACCATCTCAGGACTTATTTGCATTGCAGCACAAAGGCGGGTTTGTGGCAATGCATGGTGCTGTGCGCCATCCAGCCTTCAGCTAAACACTGATTAGATGAGACATTGAGGTGTGTCCAGATGAATACTCTGAAATGTTGGGACAAGATGTTGTGGCTCCTCTTCTGCAGGTTTTATCCAGGAAGTAATAGTTTTCACGTAGTAACCACTGTGTAAAACATGACAATAAACTCCTAACATAACAAATGTATTTATTTATCATCACATCGAGTACTTTAACTTTTTTAAAAGAAAGGGAATCCTTTAAAAAGTCATAATATCTTGTGAAGGAAATGGATAAATGCTACATCCAGAGAGCAGGAAATTAACAGTACAAATGATCATCTTTTTCCTCTGTATTTCCTGTGGAAATGATAACATTGTTGTAGGATGTTTATTTAGCTTTTTATTAGATTTTTAGATTTTATTAGCTGTGATTTCAGCTTTTTTTCCTTTGAATGGACTCACAGTAAAGACAGTGTGGGTGTTGTAAGCTATAGCAACACAATTTATAAAAGTTGTAAAGCATCTATCATTCTGTGATTGCTAGAATTGTGGATATGAACATTAATTAAATTGAAGTGCTTTAGTACATGAACTGCTTAATACTAACGCTCGGAAAAGCTTCAGAAATACTTTCAGTGTGAATTGCCTTTAAATTTGATTACAAGATTTCTTTTTTTCCCCCACGGCACCTTTCAAGACAAAATTACACTCATGCTGTGTTCTGGTTATTATTCCTACAGTGAAACATGGACCTCTTTGTGGTTTCCTGGCGTCTTTGCTTTACATTCCTTATAAAACCTTGTTGGATATATGTGCCCTGTAGTGTACATGCTTGTGTTACACAAGGTTTATGAATTAATAAACAAAACCGATAACTGACGGTTTCCTGGCTGGCTAAAACAATGTCCTAAATGAGGTGACAGAAGTTGTAACATTTGTCTGGGTATAATTTACGCTAATTATAGAGCCGTTGTCGAATATTTTACTATCTTTCAGCAAGAAAACCACCAACACAACATCACATACGGTTCACTATAAGCTGGGGAGCTGTGACCACCCGTTATCCTCACTTTACCTAACCACTTAAGCCTTTTTACTCACTGACTCTCAGTTGATCTGATAATGCCTCAGAGGATACTAGATAGCCACTTCAGCGTTTCTGCTGTTTTCTCCATCGTCTTTTGAATGTTTCTGGCTCAGTAGTAGCTTCAGTTCAGTGTAATTACTAGCCACTGGAGCCAGATTTGACTCAACAACTCTGACTTTGAATTAATATTTTAAATGAGCACAATAGACATTTAGACTGCTGATTTAACTCAAAGTAATGAGATACAGCATCTGTAAGTACAGATTTTAAAGTACAGATTTAAGTGTCTGCCGCTACAGGGAGTCTGGGTAACCACAGTCTCCATCTAACTACACATTGTCCAGGGGAAATGGTTGAATCGTTTCTTTGAGGATGTTTTTTTTTTCTTTTCGGCTGTATGTTTTTGTACAGAAGTGAGAATAATGTCTGTACTGTGATCAGTCGTGAGCATGCTGAGATCAGATGATGTTTGCTGTGCAAACATGTGAGGGAAATTTCCTGCTGCACTTAAACCCCGCCATGTCCTACCATGCAGTTCCTTCGATTGAATTAGTTAAACCTAACACGACCTACAGCTGCAGTGTTCCTGTCTTCAGAGCTTCTGTGTGTTAAAATTATAGCTAAGGTTAAGGCATTGTGTACAGGTTTTACCGCAGTGCTCTTGTTTAGGATACATGGTGTTCTGCTTCCTTGCATGGTAAATGGCATGGGCAGAAATGTGATGCTGAGAAGGCCCTAACTCACCTTTCACAGCCCAGCACTGCTGGCTAAATGAAGTCATCACTTTGCGCTGACAGATTGGACGCACAGACTGAATTTACTCTGCCCTGAGGCTTTCTCAGACCTCACTATTAAATAATGAATAAAGGATATCCTGAATGAGGAATTGCTTTTCTTTGAGCCTGAGTGTTCTCAAGAGGATTATTTTTAATAAAGCTCTGCTGAGTGGAATGAGTATTAATATCTTAGACTATAGACTTACATCTTGTATAATTAGTTTTGGCTAATATGAATGAAAGCTTTTACTTGTTTGTTCTAAACATATTAGGTATGGCTGTATTGATTACTCCTGAGAGCTCTTAGTTCTGCTTTCTTAATCTCTCTCTCTCTCTTTCTCTCTCTCTCTCTCTCTCTCTCTCTCTCTCTCTATAAATCTCCCTCTCTATCTCACTCACTCTACAGACTCCTACCTGTACCCTAGTTTCCAGGGCAACATGTCAGATAATGACACGGCGAGGCTCGGTCTGGACTTCCAGAGAATGTTGCGCATAAACCACATGCTGTACATCGCTGCCAGGTCAGTCTTTCATCACCAACGCCACCAACTTTATGCTGCTTTCCATCACTGGCCATTAAGTGAAATGATTTTGACCTTTCTTAACCCAAAACCTGTGATCTTCCTGGAGAGGGTGGAAGTCTCACATTAGTACATTATCTGAGAGACATTTCATGACCCTATAATCTTAACCAATTTACTTCCAAATGTTTTTCAGCACTGTGATCACTAGGCAACTTTGCATCGAAAATGCCTTCAAAACAGCATCAGTTCTTCTAGGTACACTTACACACAGGTTTTGAAGGAACTCGACTGGTAGGTTGTTCCAAACATCTTGGAGAACTAACCTCAGCTCTTCTGTGGATCTAGGCTTCCTCAAGTCCTTCTGTCTTTTCATGTATTCCCTTTTCGTGTAATCCCAGTCAGACTCGATGATGTTGAGATCAGGGCTCTGTGGGGACCATACCATCACTTCTTGATGCTGAAGATAGTTCTTAATGACATTGGCTGTGTGTTTGGGTTTGTTGTCCTGCTGCAGAATAAATTTGGGGCCAATCATACGCCTCCCTGATGGTACTGCATGATTGATAAGTATCTGGCTGTATTTCTCAGCATTGAGGACACCGTTAATCCTGACCAAATCTCCAAAAAATGCAGCTCCAAACTTGCAAGGAACCTCCACCATGCTTCACTGCTGCCTGCAGACACTCATTATTGTACCACTCTCCAGCCCTTCAGAAGACAACTTCCTTTTGCTACAGCCAAATATTTCACATTTTGACTCATCAGTCCAGAGCACTGACTGTGCTTCTTCAAAAGAGCTTGAACAGTACATCTTGAAATTCCAGTCTGCTTTGAAATATTTGTCTTGGAGAGCCTTTGCTGATGCAGTATAACTACCTTGTGTCTTGTTGTTGTGTCTTGCCATGGTCTATGTCCTGTGACATGAAACGGTCTTCCACAGCCTCACCTTGGTAGCAGAGTTGTTCCTCACCCAGTTTTAAGCTCCTACACAACTGTTTATGTTTCAGTTAATGACTGCGTTTCAACCTACATGTGAAATTGATGATCATTAGCACCTGTTTGGTATACTTGGTTGGTCATACACCTGACTACAGAATCCCTGACTGTGTGTAAGTGTACTTATAAGAATTGATGCTGGTTTGAAGGCAAAGGGTAGTAAGACCAAATATTGATTGGATTTAGATTTTTCTTTTGTTCACTCACTTTTTGTAAATTGATAAAAATAAACTATTAACACTTCCATTCTTTGAATCATTCTTAGTGTACGTTTTTATATATATCTAGTGTTTTTGTTTTTAAGATACAGTAAGCTGTGGTAGTTGAGTCTTAAGTATTAAGGATAAGTAATAATATAAGGATAAGAAATCTCTGTATAAATGACAGAAATGGCAGTGACTATTCAATTTACACACCCAAAGGCTGAAAATTTATGCTTAATTTTATTCTGAGACGAATGTCACTTTGAAAACAAGATCTGAGTGCTGTACATCGTACAACACCTGAGGTTTGCCAAAGGCTTAGCCGACCCGTGGCATCTGTGCTGTGCATGAAGAAACTAAAAGTCTCCTTGAGCACCTCCATACTTGTGAAAAAAAAAATGCATTTCCTTTACTGAAATGGGAGCATGCAGTTTGTGACAATGACTGAAACAGCACATTCAGACAGGGCTAAAACTCAGCAGGTATCTGATTATAAACTGAATGTCTGTCTCCTGTATGTAGATCTCCAACAGCTTGATGAAAGCATAATATTCTTTGCAAAGCACACTTAACTAGCAGGGGTTTCAGACAAACCTATTGTTCTTATGGCTGTGGGTTTTTTGTTTGCCTTGGCAAGATTGAAAAATAACTAAAAACTTTGGATTGGTAAAATGTATTTATGGTTTCTTAAAGTTGTGTTAAACTAGGTGCAATAATATTTTGGCCAAAATCCATCTTCACGTCAGCCACAGCGCCGTCAGACAGGTTTTTTTTTTCTGATCCTTGACATGTGTAATAAAAATGTTTTATTTACTTGGTTTTAAAGAGGTCTTTTCTCAGGCGTATGCTCGAAGTAGTGTCTCTGGTCATGTGACTGAGTACACCACCTACATAAACTAATGAATTGAGGAAAGCCTGTAATTTAATTCATAGCGCATCAGCAACAAGAAGCTTATATCACATTTCTGAGTGATGGAATGAAATGAGCAGTTCCTGTATGAAATGCATCTGAGTTTGAGATATACATGCCTTTCTGGAGCTTCTGGTATTATACTCTGTGTTAAAGTAGGTGAGCTTGGATCACTGTACCAGGCAGTGATAAATCACATCCTTCAGCCTCTGCATTCATTGATAAGCATCTTATCCCTTACTTGTGCGTGTTCATCCATCTATGATAAGGGCTGCATGATTGAGGCTAATCAGTCTCATTCAGCTGAGGTGACTGACAGAGGACCTTGCCCACTCTGTCTTCTTTCCTTCTGTGTCTTTGAGTCCTTGATTCCTTTGTGTTGTGTGTTTCAGGGATCACGTCTTTGTCGTCAGTCTTAGCACTTCAACTGAGCAAATCGTCCCTCAGCAGGTAAGTCTCTCTCTCTCTCTCTCTCTCTCTCTCTCTCTCTCTCTTTTTTATTTTTTTTGGACAGTATGTAACGAGCTACACCGTGTGTCCTGCAGCACTCTGAAAAGAATAGCGCTAATGCTCCCCCTCTCAGCATCCATGCTATGGCTCAGAGCACTTAGCTGCCCCCAGCCCTTCTCCTCCTCCATATCTCATCCCATTTCTCCACTTGTTTGGGACATTAAGGGATTCTAAGGTAGCAGTGCATTTACCGTGAAAGGACAGGGAAGCCAGTCAGAGCGTCTATCCTGTCCTTTTATCATAACGGCAAGCCAGTCTTCATGCTGTGTTTCTGCTGTCTGAAAGCCTGAGCAGAATTCTTCCCAGTTCAGCCGTGTCTCCATGCAGGCAATCTCTGCATTAAGACTGAAATCATCCAATTAGTGCAATTTACTGTAGTCCTGGTTGGAAGCGCATTGAATCAGCCAGAAGAATCTCATTTGTCAGAAGTAATTGACTTATGAAACTAGTAGATAGGGACACATTAAAAGGAGTTACCTTAAAATATCTAAGCATTTGCCAAACGAATGATTCACGGTACAATTAAAGCACTTCATAGCAATAGATTGGAGAACTGTTTTGAACACTTGCCTAAAATAGCATAATCCTTTTTAGACTGTGTTTGATTGTGTTTGATCAAGTACAAATCTCTGATTGAAGGTCTGCTTTGTGAAATATTTTGTGATTTATATAAGACATGAGCGTCTATAGGCTGCTTTTCCTGTAGTTTAGGATGGTTGCATTGCATGTGCATTAACATTGCTGTAAGACTGTTGTTTATAGAAAGCTATAGATCAGTATTTAGTGGAATGTGAAAACGATGATACATTTGCTGTAGCTTATTATGTTAAAGCTACTGCTGTCAGGGTTGTCTTATTTAAACGTTTTGTCTCCTCAGTTTCTCACCATGTTCCTCTCCTTCTGTCTATTGTTTCCCCCTTTAGATGGGTGACAGAAGGAATACTGTGTGTGTGTGTGTGTGTGTGTGTGTGTGTGTGTGTGTAGAAATAAGACACACTGATT
>JAOVYV010000045.1:22072107-22082426 GCA_025674545.1 Hassar affinis | reverse complement strand
GTGTGTGTTTGTGTGTGTGTGTGTGTGTGTGTGTGTGTGTGTGTGTGTGTGTGTGTGTGTGTGTGTGTGTGTGTGTTAGGCTGCTCCTCCCTAGAGGGCAGTGTGAAAGAGAAGAAGAAATAATTCCAATTTTTCAACCTAATGACATAACCCAGCATCCTGCCAGCACACACACACACAAACACACACACACACCACAGCTTGTTAACACTTTTATGGATCTTACTCTTTTCCACTATGACATTCCCACTTGTATTCTTTCTCACTGTTTGTTTGATTTCTATATTTATTGAAGTAAATGAAAACTTTTTCCCCACTGCTATGAGCCTGGTCAGGTTTAAGAGAGATGTGCTTGACTTGCATGATCACTGACACACTCATTATTATTATTATTATTATTGTTATTATTTTTATTTTTATTGTTATTATTTTTATTTTTTTTTTTTGCAGAAACTGACATGGAAGACGAAGGATGTAGAGAAATGCACAGTGAGGGGCAAGAACAGCGTGAGTATACAATCTTCCTTCTGACTGTATGGATGTAAGGATATCCAGTTTTTGTGTCCCTGTTCTCAGAGTTGTGTGTTTTGCCACCTTCTTTGCTCTTTGTCTCACACTTTTCTACCCTTTCCTGGTTTTGTTAGCTTCCACAGCGGACGCTGCTCCTGTAGTGCAGATTGCTTGTTAGTGTTGGCACCATAGGTGGTGTCCATTATAAAGAGACACACACACACACACACACAGAAAGCTCTTGAGTGATTGCTTGGTTCTCTGTGAGAGGGAGTTTCCACAGACTTGTGCACAGCGATTATGTTAAAACTCTGTGTGTGTGTGTGTGTGTGTGTGTGTGTGTGTGTGTGTGTGTGTGTGTGTGTTTTCATGTCGTTCCACTTTGAGAAGCTAAAAGTCTCTTGCTTTTCACAGGATGAGTGCTACAACTACATCAAAGTTCTGGTGCCTCGTAACGATGAAACACTGTTTGCATGTGGGACCAACGCGTTCAACCCCACCTGTCGCAACTACAAGGTAGACTAAGCTTCCTGTCTCACACACATATGCACGCTGACACACACTCATTAATGCCTTCGGCTCCATCTGTTACCAGTGGAAGGTATAGCAACCTCCCTGTCAGAACCAACAGTCTGTCTGCACACACACACACACACAAATACACACACACACACACAAACACACACAAACACATTCTACTCAAAACTTCACGCTTAAAAAGACATAAGGTTTAATAAGATAAAATATTAAATCACTTGTAAAACTCAGTCAGCTGCACCAGGTTCTTTTAATAGCACTTGGCACTACTACAGACAGCTCTGGGTGTTGATAGTGGAAATGTCCCAGTGCAAGATCAGTGTACGGAGGGCTGTCTAAGAGGAATCTCTAGTTCGTCAGCACCAGAACCATACACTGTCCTGATAAATGACGTTTAAAAATCTTAACAGCTGTCTGTTAAGTACAGACGTGTTCCGCATTTGCAGCCTTCACACACGTTTTATAGCATTTTAGTCGAGCTCATCGTGGTTGTCCCATGATTCATGGTTTTCCCTCTGTATGACCTTACAGTGTGCCATGTGATTGAATGCGAGTGTGTACGTGTGCTGTCCAGACACGAAGCAAGGCCTGTGGTGTGTGTCTGTAGATGTGAATACAGTTAGAAGAGGTCATCGGGGAGTCAGTATGACGACGCTTACTCCCTGATACTTTCTGCTTCAGACTCTCTGAGGAGAGACTGATTTATATTTCTCACCTTGGGGCACATCACAATCTCTCTTTTCTCCCTCTCTCCTCCCACTATTAACCCTCTTGTGATTTGGATATGGAAAGTGTATGCCTGCAAGCTCATACAGAGAAGGGAATTAGTCAGTGAGAGTAAAGCAAATCTCTTGGTTCCATATCTCCTCCTACACCATGGAAAAAGATTCCTTCCTGGAAAAAAATGACAGATGAGCAGTTACAGAGTGGGGATATGGCATGCTTGGAAAGAAGCTCATTGTAAAAGTCATGAAGAGATAGTGATGATCTGGGATATTGTTACGGGAAGGATATTGTTAGGGTTTGTTTGTTAGGGTAACTAGACGTTTTTTTTTGGAAATCTAAGCAAACCATTTAACTTAAAAATTCTTTTTCCTGGTAACTTTGCCATACAGATCAGCAGCACATTACTTTGAGGAAGGTTTGATTTATTTGCGGTTCTACACTAGCTATCAGAGACAAGGAGATATGTGGTCTGTCTCTGCCAGCTGGTCTGATAGTAAGACGTTCTATTGTGTGCGGTGTGCGGTGGATAGGCTGAAAGTCTCTAGATGTTGATTGTCTCAGAAGGTAGAGGAATGCCTTCACCAATCAACACCTCTAAGGGTTAGACTAGTCAAAAAAACTCCTGACTATTGACATCCTGCTTCAAATTAACACCGTTTACTTTTTCTAACAGAATCTAACAAGTATTCAGAGATCAGTCAGTCACCCCACCAAAACACTGTTTAGTAAACCTGAATGCCAATGCAGCATAAAACAGGGCAGTTAATCTAATAGACAAGCAAGTAGTGAAAGGTATTTGGTCCATTATATTTTTTTTCCCTGAGAAAATATTTTATGGGCAGCTACTACAATGTGAGGAGAACTTCACTAAATATCCCCACAAGTGTCTCTACCCTGACTCTACCTTTTAACTGGTCTTGGAATGGTGAAGTGGAAATCAGGCTGGGATTGAACAAAATGCAAGGTTTTAGAGAGTTCAAGGTGAAAGTTCGAGCCATAGAAAAGATTTCAGCAAAGTTTTGGAGGATGTTACTGTGAGGCTGAGTGCCGAAGATTAGTGGGCCAGTCAGAGGTGCATGTGTAAGGGTTGTTTGCTCACAGCTGTAGGTGTGAGCAGAGCTAACAAGGCCAAGCAACTCATCTTGTTAGTCTCAACCTGAGACATCTTACTGATAGCTGCAGCAGTGTGACTTTCACACACTTCTTTTTTTTCCTTTTCCCTGAGATGTCTACTTTATTGCAGAGAGAGTAAAATGGCTGATATTTGGAGTAAAACTGTGTCTGTGCCCTGGGATTAGAGCCTGTTGTCTCTGCTGGGAGTTGGCCCCATGTAGCCTCTCTGATGCTGCCATGAGACTATGAGTAAAGGTGGAAAGCAGTGGAACATAGCAAAAGCTAATTCAGAAGTTGGATTGATATCTGGAGCATGATGAAATGAAAAGCACAGCAGTGAAATGTATTCAACAGAAACCCCGGATTAAAGATTATATGGACATGTCTCTCTCTCTCTCTTTCAGATGGCCACTCTAGAGCAGGTTGGAGAGGAGGTGGTTGGTCAGGCGCGGTGCCCTTTTGAATCACGCCAGTCCAACGTTGGCCTGTTCGCTGGTGAGTTGGCTGAGCCGAGACCATCAGGAGAGAAACACAATCTCACCTTTAATCTTGCCAATATTCTACTGACATTTCGCAAAGTTCAGCTGCTGCTGCCATGATGCCAGAACACATACAGTCAGGAGGCATGCAGTTGTAGGCACTGAAATCTTTGAAAGCTTATATGTTTGATGAATAGTAGGTATGTTTTTCTTTTAAAGCGTCCATGCTTTTCACACACAGGTGGTGATTTTTACTCGGCAACAATGACAGATTTTTTAGCTAGTGACGCAGTGATCTACAGAAGTTTGGGGGAAAGTAGTCCAGTCCTGCGAACCGTGAAGTACGACTCTAAATGGTTGCGAGGTTAGACTTCTGACACAGCACCCTGTCAAAACCTCTTCAGTCTTCCTGATGAAATGGGAATGATTGGTGAAAATGTTTCTCGTTTAATATTTGTGTTCTGTTCTTTCAGAGCCTCATTTTATTCATGCCATTGAATATGGGAACTATGTGTACTTTTTCTTCAGTGAGATTGCAGTGGAGTACACCACCCTTGGCAAGGTGAGACACACACTGTTCAGCTTGATGACTCCACACTTATATACACTGACGTGCCAAAAGTTATGGAACAGGAAGTGTCATGTAGAAATCCCCTCTAGCCCAGTGAAGTGCAGCAATACAACGTGGCACCGATTCCACAAGTGAACAGAAGAATCCGGAGGGATGTTGAGCCATGCTATCTGCATAGCCACCCACAGCTCTATGCCATTTGTAAGTGTGAATGGACCTCTCCACCATGGCCCATTAATGCTTGGTTGGGCTCATGTTGGGTGAACGTGCAGGCCACACCATTCATTGGAACCTCGAAACCAATTCTGGACAAACTGTTTCTGGTGCATTGCGGTGCATTATCCTGCTGGAGTATCCCATCATTGTGGGGTACAAGAAGTCCAAGAAGGGCTGTGAATGGTCACCAAGCAGTGAACCGTAGCGAGCACCGGGCAATGACATGCTTAATGGACCATTGGACCCAACACATGCCATGAGAACACACCCCACACTTGTATGGAACCACCATCAGCCTGCACAGTGGCATGTTGGGTCCATAGCTTCATGGGGTCTGCACCACACATGAACCCTACCATCAGCCCAAAACAATTTGTACTAATCGTGACTCATCAGACTCATGTTTCCAGTCCTCTATGGTCCAGTGTGCAACCTCACGATCCCAGATGAGGCACTGTGTCTGGTGTTGATCAACAGAGGCACACTGGTGGGTCTTCTGCTCCCATATCCCATGGAAGCTAAAGAACTCTGCACTGACATATGCATGTGGGGCCTCTTGCCTTAAATATTGATGTGATATCTGCCAGAGTTTCTTGTCTGTTTGCACAGACAATTCAGTATTCACGAAAACTCACCTCGTGACATGATTCACCTCGCCTTGCCATGAGCACCCAGGCCAGTGTTCAGCCTCATTCACATGATAACCCCGCACAACTTATCCAGGGTACAGGCATTCCCAAGCCATCCCCTGAGGTAACGCTACTTCATAATTAATTTACATACCGCTATCCCATGATGTTTGGCATGTCAGTGTATACACTGTGGGTGGCTGTGAATAATAGACAGCATCTGGCCCACCGTGATTCAGTAAGCTGTACAGTGCATAGTTTGCAGATAGTAGTACACTTTATTAGACTGACTAGCTATTCTGCTCCCTTCTTTTTTCAGGTGGTATTTTCCAGGGTGGGTCGGGTGTGTAAGAATGATAATGGAGGTTCTCCAAGGGTGCTGGAGCGGTACTGGACATCGTTCCTTAAAGCCAGACTGAACTGTTCTGTTCCGGGTGATTCCTTCTTCTACTTTGATGTTCTGCAATCCTTAACAAATGTGATGCAGATTAACCACAGACCTGCTGTGCTGGGAGTTTTCACCACACAGTCCAACAGGTGACAACACACTCTGAGCTCAGCTCTGTTCTCCTGTCCTCTCCCAAATAACCAAAGTTGATTATTTTCATATGACAGCGTGTTGTGAAATGTTTTATTTCTCTTTCAGCACCTCTGTTTTTATTTATTTAAAAAATGACATCATGTTTTTTAGTGTTAGTTAGTTTCTGTTATCATGTTGTAACAGTTATAAATGGTCATTCATTCACCGGCCTCTATTTATTTTCTTGTCTTTTTCTCATCTCTTTAAGGGTAAGAGAGAACACATTTATTCAATTCTCTGATGTCTGTATAGACAGTATGTGACTTTGATCAGGGATACAAATTCCCAGATGCGGTATTACACACACATTTACAACCCTATAATTTGGCCTTAGAATGAAATAAGGTGCTCTTCTTTTTTTGGTGTTTCCCATTGATGAGCTCTGCTCTTATGGGCTGGTTCAAGGTTCAAGAATATTATTGTCATTGTGCAGGCACAACGAAATTGCAAATGAGGCAACACACAGGCTCACCCAACCTACATGATGTGTAAGCGGGACCTGATACTCTGCATTCTGAAGTGCAAATAAGTCATACTTCAGTTCTCAGACCAAACTGATCACAAAAGACTGACTAGATGTTATGTCAAATGAAAAGTCATTTCCACTACAGTGATGGAGAAGCTAACAATAGCTAGGTGGAGTGATTTAGCTATCCAGTGAATGGCTGAGTTCCAAATTGCACCATGCTCCCTAGAAGTGCACTAGAAAGAGTATGAGATAATGGTTTGCACGTCCTTTGTATGACAGCACAGACTATTTCTTTAAATGAGACAAGAAAGATGGGAAAAGAACATGATCCTCCATGTAAACACAGCCAGCTAGGTCATCATATTGTCTAGTTAGCTTTGCTAGCTACTTATAGCTTGCTAGTAGCTAATGTTACCTATACTAGCTAGTTGCTTTCGATCTCGGCAACAACACAAAGTAAATTGTAACAAGGTTGGGGGAAAAAAGGTCCACAACAAAGAGGACATATTTCAACTCAACAGGGCTTTTAATGAACACAAATCTCAGCTTTTCAATTTTCAACTCAGACTGGTCGCCACAGCACTCTTGTTTGCTCTCCTTCACTCTCCTTTAATTCCTCACTCACTCACCTCACACACACACATGCACACTCACACGCATACACAGAGGGAGAGCAACAAAAGGCAATTAGACTCCGGAAATAAGGAGCAGGTGTGGGTGCTCAGCTTTTCTGCTGCTCACGGCTCCTTCTCCCATTGCCAGATCCGCGCCTGATCCCACACCCGCTGCCATATAAATAAATGCAGCTAGATGACTGAAACTTAAAAAAAAAAACACCAGATTTGTTTATAGGTTGAGTTAAGCAATTACATTTTATTAGCCCTCTACTTCAAAAAATTTTTTCTTCTTCATATCAGTATCACTGGCTCTGCTGTTTGTGCCTTCTACATGGACGACATCGAGCGAGTGTTTAGTGGCAAGTTTAAAGAACAGAAGACCAGTGAGTCGGCCTGGACCCCCGTTCCTGATGAGCAAGTGCCCAAACCCAGGTATGTCTCACTGCATGGGGAACGGGTCACGGCACCACGTTCAGCTTCCTCTCTTATTGTACATGCAGAGGAGTGATTGAGTATAACAGGAAAATATCCATAAAAAAACAGGTTCAGCTCCCGAGTGGCGCAACGGCAAAGCGTTCGTCCTATCATCCGGAGATCGCTAGTTCGAATCCGGGTGATGATATAGCTGCCCGTAGCCGGGAGCTCAGAGAGCAAGATTGTCCGTGCTCTCGGGGTGGGAGGGGCAGCATACGCTCTCCCCCATGTCAATCATAGCGACACTGAGCTCATGCATACAAAAGGTGGGCGGGATCGCTTTCCTCTGAGTGCGTTACACCGCTCCCAAAAGTTGCATGAGCAGCAGTTTGGAAAAAAGATGTGGTGGCTGGCGTCACGTGTTTCAGAGGAAGCAAGTGATGGCTTCGCCCTCCCTGATTGGCAGTTCGTCGTGTGACATGGTGGGAAGGACTGATGGGCGGGAATTGGAGACGACTAAATTAGGGAGAAAATTGAGGGGGAAAAAAAACAGGTTCAGATGGTCAACAGTCTTGTTTATTCTGATTCAAATTTCATGTTTAGACAACAGTTTGAGTAGTCCGCTAATCTTTTGAATGTTGCTCAAATTAGAAAAAAGAGCTGATTAGCATTAGTCACAGAAGATTAGGTGTGAATGTAATGTGATGAAAAAATTGGATTTGACTGTGAGGGTCCAAAACTAAGACTCCAAAACTGATTGGTCAGTTTATGTTCACACACACACACACGTTCCCTGACTGAATAATGCTCAGTTTCCACATTGGACTCAGTGTCTGGCTTCTCAGGCCAAAGTATGTTGGGTTGCTTTAGCTCCAGTTTCTCTGAAAGGAAACTAGCAGCTTTGATTTAATAACTGTTAAAGAAGATTTGGAATTCCAAATGCTTCTGTGCTTTTGTGTTTAAAAAAATCTCTGCTGAAATCACTGCAGGTAAATATTGGTATCTGTTTTGTGTGTGTGTCTCTAGGCCAGGTTCCTGTGCAGGAGATGGTTCAGCAGCAGTGTACAAGTCCTCCACCTCCTTCCCTGATGAGACTCTCACCTTCATCAAGTCCTATCCACTCATGGATGAGGCTGTACCATCAGTGAATGGGCGGCCATGCTTCACGAGAACTATGAGCAGGTACATACACACACATACAAAAATTCATAGCACTATCCATGTCACATCCGATTGGAAAATTGACAGATTGCTTGAGCAAGCTGGAGAATGCCTGCTAGGTATAACTACACTTTCTCTAACACATCTGTTCCTTGCAATTTTTTTTAAACGGTTCATCCCTCTCTGTCAAACTTTCTTCGCCTCCCTGTCTCTCTCTCTCTCTCTATCTATCTCTCCCTCTCTCTCACACTCTGTTGCTCATTCTCACAATCACATCTGTCTCAGGCTCTCCTGAGAGACACCATGTCTAAACACTGCTCAAGAGTAAACACAGACACCTGTGCTGTTTAATACCGTCTGATGCACCAGCAGTTCTTCTGCATGTTTACTAATGAAGCCATTTCCTATCTGTAGGTTTAAGTTCACCCAGATAGCCGTGGACACGGCTGCCGGGCCTTACAAGAACCACACGGTCCTGTTCCTGGGTTCGGAAAACGGGCACGTTCAGAAGATCCTCGCCAGCACGCACCCTAACTCCACCTACAGCAGCCAGCTCCTGGAGGACATTGATGTGTACAACCCAAACAAGTGAGCTTGCTCTACCTCTCTTCTTCTCCCTCTGGAGGAGTGAGGAAGTGTGCACTATGGGAGTACAGACTTAGTGAGCTCCGCCGCTGATTAATTCTGTTTGCGTCCCACAGGGCTGCAGCTTCTCCCTGGAAATGACATGAGTGGTTTACTTATTTGCTTTACTGGGTTTTTTATTCTCAGTCTGACAGCTCTGTAGCACACAGCAATTATTACAGCACTGAGAAACACCCACGTGCCCGATCTAAAGCATTACACACACATTACAAAGTGCTTTGTTCCTGGTGCACCCCCCCACCCCCCACCCCCATCATCTCTCTCTTTCCCTCTCACACTCTCTCTCTCATTCTCTCTTTTTTCCTTCTTCTATATCTCTCACTCTCACATCTGAGGAGTGATGGAGTGTGTACTATGGGAGTAAATACTCTACATGCTCCACCACTTATTAATTCTGTTGGTCTCTCTGGGCCACAAATGCCTCCTGAACCCACTAGAAAAACATAGTGGTCTAGTTCTCAGTGTACTGTCTGTGTCTCTCTTATACACACATACAAATTTGCTTACTCTCATCTGTACACACTGAGGTATTTTACTAAGATGACTTTCTTGTCTGTGGGTGTACATCAGCTGTCTGATGAAGTAAAACATCCTGGGTGGCTTCATATCAGGGACCAGAACTTAGCACCTTATGCTCTGGGTTAATGTATACGCATGCATTTTCATTGTGATAGGCATGCTAATCTATTTCAGGAAACTGTTTACACTTAGAGTGGCAAACTGACAAGTGAAACAGGCTCAGCGTTTTGTTTGATGACAGCTGAGGGTGGAGGGAAGGGAAAGTGCAACATGGCATGACATTGGCTTTGGTTAATATTCTTTTTTCATGCTGATGCATACATTGTGATGTGACGGATAATCAGATATGTTTTGAAGTGGGCTGATGGAAGATCAAAAAAACAGCATACAAGGTCTATCTGAAAAGTAATGAGTTATTTTTTTTAATTTATGGAAAAAATTTGCAATTCAATATTATCACTAGGGCGACACGGTGGCTCGGTGGGTAGCACCATCGCCTCACAGCAAGAAGGTCCCAGGTTCGATCCCTGGGTGGGGCGGTGTGGGTCCTTTCTGTGTGGAGTCTGCATGTCCTCCCCGTGTCCATGTGGGTTTACTCCGGGTACTCCGGGTTTCCTCCCACAGTCCAAAGACATGCACATTATGTTGATTGGTGTCTCTAAAGTGGCCCTAATGTGTGTGTGTGGGTGCGTGTGTGTGTGTGCGTGTGCCCTACGATGGATTGGTGCCCTGTCTAGGGTTGTTCCTGCCTTGCGCCCTATGCTGCCAGCTAGGCACCGGAAAAGGAATAAGCGGTTAAGAAAATGAATGAATGAATGAATGTATTATCACGAGTGCTGTTAAATTGTTGCATTAAAGTATTGATAGAGAAAGTATTGAACAACAGAGAACAAAGAAGTTGCAGCTCTTTTTCAGCTGCTATACTTTTGTATGTTACATGAGTTTAATGTTGACGGAGACAGCAAAGGCAACAGATCCGCATAAAACACGCAAACTCTGATGTACTTTTTTAATATATATATATATTTTTTCTTATTTTCTTTACTTGAACTTTTAAATTCTCATTGTAAACTATTGTTATACTGTTACTCTGTCCCTGATAATTACTTATTCCTCTGGCAATTAATAAAAAA
>JAOVYV010000045.1:22045838-22068650 GCA_025674545.1 Hassar affinis | reverse complement strand
TTTCTCTCTCTCCCCCTCTCTCCCCTCTTTTCTCTATCTGTCCTCTCTCTCTCTCTCTCTCTCTCTCTCTCTCTGCCCCCTTCTCTCTCTCTCTGCTTTCTCTCTCTCTTCTCCCTCTGTCTCCCCCCCCCCACCCCCACCCCTCTCTCGGCCTCGGTTTGTTAGTTGGGTGGGGCCTTTGTGAAGCGATGAAGATGGAAATTTGGGGTGAGAAATAGAGACTCTCTTCAGTCCATCTGCTGTGAATTAACTGTGTATGTGTGTGTATTTTAGGAGCTGTTTGTCCTCACGAGACCCTTACTGTATCTGGCTGAAGACGGGGAGTTGTGCCACTGTGGCGCCAGGACTAAAGTGAGTTACAGATCACAGCAGCCTGTTTACTCTAAACGATTAGAGTAAGCTACTGTACATGGGTCAAAGACAAAACAGATCATATATATATATATATGTGTGTGTGTGTGTGTGTGTGTGTGTGTGTGTGTGTGTGTGTGTAAAATATGCTGTTTTTTAAATGAATGAATTAAGGTGAAAAATTCCTTATGGGTACTTTGGATATTTAAAGTTTCTGTTTTTTAATGGTTCCAACCACAGTCTTCATCCAGAGGCACCAGCAAAAAAGCTTGTTTTAATCTGTCATCCCTTTTTTGTTTAATTTGTAGAGTGTTGAATTGAATGGTAATAGAAATATCCTTGCATAAGACGTATAACTAGCATGAATAAAAATATTGGGATGTTTCCTGCAATTTTATTATTTAATACATTTTGGAAAAAGTCAATATAACATATGCTTGGCAGAGACATCCTTTTTAAAATGATAATGTAGGAATAAATAATGATGTTTTAAATATGCATCACATTTCCTTCTAATAGAAAATGATTTATTCTTGAATTAATTTAAATGTATAAAGGTTTATGTGTTCTGATGTCACTCAGTGGGGGTTATTTTGCGTGCGTGTTATTGATGCCTTAATGGAAAAGTGCTGTGCTGTGTTTTTATTCAGTGCTCTGCAGTGTGCCTCCTGAGCTTTTAATTCATGTAATCTAAAAGTAATGTGCTTCATTGAATCAATAATAATTATATATCAACATCTTGCATAATTCAGGTCTCCTGCTCAGAGCTTGTCAAAACATTGTGAAGCCAAGGTGTACAGCCATCCATCTTGTTTGGAGGCAAACGTGTGTTCCAGTCACAGGCTGTAGGAAATGAAAGGGTGAGAGGAATGCCTGCGTCTATCCAGGGTTATCGATCATACCCAGCCTGATGTCATTTATTTGTCCACACAGGACCAAACCTGTACAATACAAGCTTCTATTGACCAGCCATAACTTTCAGCCAGGGGAGGAAGGAGAAGCCTCAATCAATCTCATGCTCTGTCTGTACGCGTGGAATTGAAAGTAATGTTCAGCTCTGTGGCTCTCGGCCACCATGTCTGTGTATGCCAAAGCAGCACCTTAGAGAGTGAAAGAGTACGCGAGAGAAAGATAGAGCAAGAGAGAGAAAACTGTTAGCTGTTAGCTTTACCACCCAGCAGGCATTTAGCGCCTTTGTCCTGCTGAAACATGGCTGCTACTCTAAATCACTACGAGTGCTTATTTTCCCATCACAAATTTGGCTGTAAATTGCAGTGTGGAGTTAGTCACGGCATGTTGCAGGCTTCGGTATGCTATTCAAATGTGAGTATTGATCTCTTTAAATAGCGCTGCAGAGTTATTGCCTCTAGGTCACATGACTAGCTGTGTGTGTGATATTTACTGTAGGTCCCTCTGGCCTGCTGCTAATGAAATGTGTGGGATATAGTAATGGAAGTTCCTTAACATGCCAGCTAACATGAAAACTTCCTGACCTAGTTTGGAAAAATCAGTCATTTAGATAGAGTTGTCAGTTGTTTTTCTCTCAAGGGTAACGTAAAAACATATTTTTAATATTATGACACAAAACTGCTTGTCTGTTATGATTCCTCATAACCCAAGCCTGCAACATGCCGTGACTAACTCAGTTTGAACTCATCTTAGCCTTCTTCAAAAGTATCTTTGAGGGCAACATAAGGCTGCTTGTGTAGCTCTGCTTTGCAGTGCAATGCTAAGATAAGCGATAGAGCTTCTGAAATCTGGCCTTGACAGTTGGTAAGCACAGGGCAGCTGGACTTGAGTGATTCCAGACTGAGGCCTCCAGTCAGCCAGGCAAGTCATTCATCAGGGTTAGCAGGACAGTGTCATCTGTACATTAATGATGTGCTGCTTCCTCGCTGACACAACATGGTTATTTATGCTCCGAGTGAAAAACCTACACAGCCTTGTCCAATCATTTCCAGCACTGGTCATTACAGGAGGAGAGAAAATAGTTCACCCTCACCCCTTTTCACCTGCTGACTTCTGGGTAATTTATGTCCTTGGCAGGTCAAGCTGTGGCTTAATAGCATTGTTCCTCACAGGAGAAATCTGGAGAAAGGGCTCTGTTGTAAGCCTTTGGTTGGTTAAAACGTTTTTTAATTTAAGCCAAGTGTAATTGTAAAGTCCTTAATGCACATCATGTGTTAATTTATCAGCAGGAAGGTGAGGTTGAAGTAACCTGTACTCTTACTGTTTTATGAGCAGATATTACTCAATATCTACTTAATATCAATTAGCTATGATATTAATGAGCTTTCTGCTCTAGTGTAGGTGGGGTATATGGAATACTACATTTCATCAGTGCTGAAGCTTAAACCACTGGTCTGAGGTCATTGTCCTGTCTCAGTAATGACCTTTTACAGGATGGACACTTTGCTTTCATTTCCTGGTTTTCCATACAGTATTATTTGAAGATATGTTGCCTGCTGAACCACAACTAGCACAATTGGTGAGGGTGGGAGGGTTGTCTTTTGAAAACCTTTGGCTACTCTTCAGCAGTATTACTCAGGCACACAATACCAAGACCGAGATAGACTGCACCTGAATATGTTTTCAGGGTGCTACTTGTCCTGCAAAGTATTTTCCCCTACCCCACTTGTAGGGGTATTTTGCTCCACTTCTCCATGTAAAAGATATGCTACAGCTCCTTTCTAAACCTCCTAAAAGAAGCAGTCAGGTTTTGGGCTAGAATGCCAGCAGAATAAGTGATGCCATTAATCTTCACAAGTGCCCCTGAACCAGCAGCCACAAAACAGCCTTAAAGCATCAATAATCCACCTGCATGTATTACAGTGAGTACCATGTACAATATCCTTACAGTTTCCTCACCAAACATGCTGATGGTGCAAAAGGTTTGATTCACATGATGCTTATAGTAACATTAATGAAGCTTGATGGTCTCAGGATACTTTTTTTTGCAATTCTTCCAAGCAGCTTGTCATTAGGAAAGTGGAGTTTAAATGTTTATTTTGAAACTCAACAATCACGATAATCAGCTAAAAGAGAAAAAGAGTCTTTTTCTGAGTCTGCACAAGTGTCCATTTCCTAGGACATTTTTGCAGCTGTTTCAGACACATGATGCTATTTTTTACGGCCTTGTTTTACATAATGGTATTTTTAAGTGCTTGTGCATTTTCAGATCCATTACCTGATTTGTGAAGGTCAGTAACCAGCTGCTTCTTTTGTATTGAAAATATTAGGTTTCACTCACAGTAATGGACCACAAAGGGAATTTACATGTGTGTAATCACAAATTCATGTGTGTGTGTATAAGGAATTAATACTTCTGTTCTGATATTATGCATACACTTGTGCAGCTGACAGGCTGCCACACATTATAAGGGAGTATCATATCATTCTCTCTGTTTCTCTCCCCTGCTCTCTGAGGTTAATGGAAATAGGGGATGTAAATTGTGTCGAGGGAAGAGGCCAGACAGATTGAATATTGAGGACATGAGTCTTTTGTGTCAGCCGAAACAGAGTGTTGGTGCTGTCTAACCTGCACTACCTGATGCACTTTTATTTTATTTCCCTTCTCTAATCTGTGTAGCTCGTCCTTGTTTGAAATGGTGCAGTGGTTTATCAAGTCTGTGCTTCTTCAGTAGACAGTAGGCACTCTGGAATTTGACTGCTACTCGCACTTGGCAATATGATGATATAATATTGGTACTGTGTTTTATGTGAATGTTTCTATAATACTAAAGGTCTCTTCCCCCACTGCTGCTTGAATCAACGCCCCTAGATTATGAATGAGAATGTAAAGTATTTGACAGAGCAGCATCCTAAATCTGGTCGATGCTTTTATAGATACAAGCATACACCATAGGGAATCCCATTGCTCCTATAATGGCTTCCACTCTTCTGGGAAGGCTTTACACTAGGTTTTGGTGTGTGGCTTTGGGGATTTGCTCATTCAGCCAGAAGAGCATTAGCGAGGTCAGGCACTGATGTCAGATGAGGAGGTACGGCATGTAGTCAGCATTCCAGTTCATCCCAGAGGTTTTCCGTGGGGGTGAGGTCAGGGCTTTGTGCAGGCCACTCTCCTTTTATTCCAGACTTGGCAAACCATGTCATTATGGACCTCGCTTTGTGTACAGGGGCATTGTGATGCTGAAACTGTTTGGGCTTCTTAGGTCCATTGAAAGGAAAAGATACATTCTAGACAATTCTTTGCTTCAGACTTTGTGGAAAGCCTACCTATGGGTGTGTTGGACAGGTGTCCAGTGTACTTTTGGCCATATAGTGTAATTACTTTCTTATTTCCTTTACATCACACGCTTCTCAAGAATCTTTCCTGGCTAGAGCTGGGAGATATGAGAATATAATATTGATATGGTGATAAATTATGTCATGATACACACTTGTGATGTTATTGGTATTGTGATATCTTTTTAAACATTTTAATGCATTTTCAATGTATGGCTATATTTCTTTTGTTATGACTTTGTAGCTGATAGTGATTTCCTCTGTGTGCAACACCTTTAATCCATCCAGCATTAATGCTTTTGTCAGTGTTTTTAATATCTTGTAATATATACAGTATCTCATGCTAGGTTCCAGGTTAGGTCGAGGTTTTGTTCATTTTACTGGTTCTCAGCTCTTTTATTCTTGCCATAACGATTTTAGACGCTTTAATACTTTTCATGGATGACCTAATGCAGCTGATCAGAAGTAGCCCTAGAAAAGTGGAACTCTTCCATCTTCTGTAATGGAGAATGTGGCATGCTGATGAGGGAGGTGCAGTACTCATCGTCCTCAGCCTGCAGAAACATTACAGCTATTGAACTGTCAGGCAACGCAATGAAGCCTATTTTGGGCTTTTCAGCACACTTCTATGCTTGGGTGCACTGTGAAACACAGTATTGGTTAGGAAATGAGAAAATGACATTAATCATATGGACTGTCTGAAATGAACTGCTGTGTAGTCTCACAGGGTCAGACCTGGTCTATATACTGTATAAAATGGCCTCTTATCAAGTGAAAATATATTCAGCATAGACTGATTTATTTAGAATTTCCAGAATTACATTACACCAAACCAAATAAAAAATTATTAAGACTTTTTTTTTAGACAATTTCGAGCTTTGCACTTCTTTGAGCTTCTTTCTAGGAATAAATGCTACTAATGAGCAAAATTATCTGGCAGTAAAATCATGACTTTTCAAGTATGATTTTTTTAATAGCTTAATAATCATTTTGTTTTATCAATTTATTTTTATTGATAATTTTATAATAGTAAATACTAATACTAATTATGAAAGTTTTCAAGGTTTTAACAGCTTCCACTTTTCTGGATAGGCTCTAAACTAGATTTTGTAGTGTTCCTGTCAGGATTTGCTACAAGAGCATTAGTGAGGTCAGACACTGATGTTCGTTGAGGAGGCTTGGGGTGCAGTCAGTGTTTCCAGTTCATCCCGAAGGTGTTCAGTAGGGTTAAGGTCAGGGCTCTGTGCAATACACTTGAATTCTTTCACTCCAACCTTGGCAACCTGTCTTTGTGCACAGGCTCATTGTCATGCTGGAGAAGGTTTAGTTCCAGTGAAGACATTATAGACAAGGGTTCCCAACCTCATGGCAAAAGCTTGGGGAAGTCCCACAGAAGGGTTTGATGTCCACAAACTTTGGGAGATGGTGTAACCCTGTGTTGTGTGTATGAGAACATTGTTTTACAACTAATAAATGGGCCAGTAATACACCCATTTTAAATAATTAACTTGCTTGCAGCAGTGTTGCATTAGATTACTGGACACGGCAATGGGGTTTAGAGGAAACCCTGTGCATTGTTTAAACTATTACTGTAATAATTTGTTAGTTGTTATAGTAGTATGGGAATGATTTTTGTTAGAAACAAAGATAAATAGTTTTCCTGTTGTTTAAAAGAACATTTTAAATGATGGGTCTGATGTAATACAGTGTATGCAGTAATTTTTGGAAAGGATTCCAGTAATTCTGGTGAGCATGTTGTTTTGAAAGACTGACATGTATTCTCATTAGACATGTCAGTTGAGGCCTCATGAAACTGTACACCCCAAATCAACACTAACTGTTTAATGTGATAAAAATGAAGCAACAGTTTAAATGCCAGTGAGAATTTATAAAACTGCAAAACGCCAAATAAAAGACTTTTAAGCATTTGTATCAGATCCACCATCAAACTGTCCATATAATAATGTCAATAGAATAATGTTCTGTGCAGTTGGGTGATGCCGTATGAGGGTCAGTATTATGTTTGTCAGTATTACATTTGTTCAGTATTATATTGTCAGGTTTCAAAGTTCACTGCAAAATGCCATGCTTAACTAGCTGTTTGTAAGCATTGTAAGAAAGAAGCCCTTCCTGAGAGTATCACTGAAACTGAAGCACATGAACTTCACTAGATGTCATTAGCTGGCATCATGTGCTGTGGTCAAATGAGACCCAAATCACACTTACCGGTTATGCACACCCACAGCATAATGCTCGATATAAAACATGGACTAGATGCAAGGGAATGTGGATTAATGGTGTAACATACTTCCAAATCAGCATAGAATTGGTTAATGAAACATAAAAACACTGAGCATAAGCCATTTTTGGCAATTCCAAGTCAAGTTTCTTATGGTTGTGTCATCTGTGGCACATCTGTGTGGTTAGTTAAATCTCAAGTCTCTGTGTGTGTGACTTAAGCCACAGACACAGAACACGACTTGCAAAGTCCTCCGATCACTGTACTGTTCTTATTGGCTGTTCCCAGTCACGACACTTTTCATGCTACAGGATTTGGACTCACTGACAGGTCCAGACATTTAGCATGCTAGAGATTTTTTGAGACTTTCGAATCGCATCTTTGAACAATTCACACACAGTGATCGAGAGATCGAGAGTGATTTTCAAGCCCCAAGAGAACATCAATGTGCCTCTGAGCTGGAGCTTTTCTCAGCCACCTCCAAAACTGGTTGGCAAGCGGAAAATCAGGGATAAAATTGCGTAGATTGAACTTGGTATTAAGTGCAACTCCAGTCCAAGTCACAAAAACTAGAATCCCCATCTCTGCTATCTTAATCTATAAGTTGAATTGTAATGGAAACCTGTGGTCTGAATTGAAGAGAGAATTCTACATTATTAACAGGTTTAAAATGATTTGCATGGAGGAGTTGACCAAAATCCCTCCACAAGTATCTCCAATCTTATTAGACATGGATAGGCATAAAGGATAAGCCTCAGTGCTGTTGTGTTTTTTCCACAGCAGAGAGGGGTGTGTTCAAATCAACAAACAAAACAAATTTTCTAATAGGTTTTTGTTTGCTTGAAGTTCACCGTCAGTGTTCACTGGACTAAGAGAGATGTGTGCCAGATTTGCCAAAAAATATACGCAAGTGTTCGATTATAATTAATCTTCTTTTAATGCTTCAAGTGGTTCACTTGTCTAACTATCAGTTACATTGATGATTTTTTCGAAAACCCTTAGTGTTAGCTATCTGAATGTCTATGTGATGTCCTTGTAGAGTTGAGCTCAAAATATTCATTATTGCATATAATGCGTATCATTTATATAATACATGTGTTTTTGCTGCTTTTCATGAAGGGTGTCATTAATTCTTAGGGGTACTGTATGTCATTATTTATGCATGCATGGGAATGCACCCATATAAAACCTCCTTAACTTATTAGATTTTGATTTGTGCCTTGTGCAGTCAAAAATTTATTGACCTCGTGTAATGAATACTTTCCATCCATTAGCATGCTCACTACATCCCAGGCAAACATCAGACATTAGAGCTATGGCACATGGAACAGATTTTTCATTGTGCGCTTCATGAATCTCAGTGAGCAGCCGCTTCAGATGTTCCTGTTGAGCGTTCCGATACAGCACAGGTGTTCTCGCAGCCTGACAAATGTGCTGTGACTTGGTTGGAAATAATCACTGCTAATTGCAATTAATAATTGAAATCACAATACCATACTAAATAATTGCAGTTGTAATCTCGGTAATAGTCTTGCAGCTCCAGGGAGCATGTGCGCCCTTTTAAACGTTCCTTGATTTTTGAGTGATTCTTTCCGTAATTCCTGCCACTGTGAGAGTAAGATGGCGGCGTGCATCCGTTCCTTTGTCTGCCATTCATTTTCCCAACTGCCTCTTCCAAAAGAGTCGACCTTGAAAAGACAGCAAACAAATTGCATTTCCCTTTTAGTGCTATTCGAGCTTAGACAGATAGACAACAGGTCTGTTGTCCTGTACTTGACAGCACAGGCAATTAAGGGAGCGGAGAAAGAAAGGCATGATGCAGGTAATAATTCTTTGCTTTTCTCTTGTTCACATCTTTCCTCTTTCAGATCGGGGTTCGAGCAGGATGTGGAGAACGGCTACTTGCAGTATCCTGACAGCTGCCACGGTGAGCACAAAAACCCCCCAGTGTCCTGATATCACTCGTATATAGCCTTTGTGCACATTCAGCCTAAATGAATTTAGTCCCTGTTCTGACCTGATATCAGGCATCCATCATGACCTATGTGTCTACATTACACTTGCAGCGTGAACAGCTATGTGTTACTGACATTAAAAAACGCTTAATCACCAGTGTTGCCAGGTTCACACTTTTCAAGTGGAATTGAGCTACTTTTAAACTGTCCAGTCATGCATAATGTAACAAGATGGTTTTTTTTTTTTTTTTATGTCTGGGCTTAGGAATTTTGCAAAATTATATTAAAATGTACACACCAGCTACACAAAGTCTCCTCTCATATGCATGCTTTTTCCAACTGTTCACAAAAATAAGCATCACTCTTTACTATATGAGCATAGAGCTATTTGTGTCTATGAACTGGTATGCTCATTATCACCGCCATTCTTTATTTATTGCTATCGGTAATGATGTGAGACAGTTTGAGTGCATCTTGGTAAAATAACTACTTAAAAAAACCTTTCTAATGTTGCTATATCTACTGTGTGATGTTCCCATTAAATATTATAGTACATTTTGCAATGATGTCTTGATGTTAGGCTTTAAAATAGAGTTGGAAGATTTGAACACACTATGTATTCAGCCATCCATCACTCGGCACAGTTCGAGGAAATATTATACCGTTGGGTTTTATTTTAAAGTCTTGAAAGCGCCCAACAAATTCTCTAGACATGAGCATGAAACTGCTTTACGCTGTAGTAGACCGTATATTACACTGTAATTATATAGTACACAATGACACTGTTATTATCTACTTGATATTTGACAGTATATTGAAGTTATATGTGCACTATAAAGATAGTTCGAGCTCTTGTGTGGGGCTGAATGTCTTTTTAGCTTTCAAAGCACACACCTGTGCTGGTGCTATATGCACTTGTGTAAGCAACTCGTATTTTATTTTTGATTCCCTGTGTATTTGTTTGTGACTGTTGAAAACACTTCAAATATGATTGGATGATCAGAAACTGTATAAAATGTTAGATGATACAAAGTTAGATGATATTGTAAATAAAGCTTGTATCAGCCAATCTGAGCACCTGAGGATCTAATTAGGAATAACATGGAAAGGGATAACATCCGACAGCGAAATATAAACAGTTTGAGGTTTTGTTTGGTATTGACTACTTTTGGCTCTAGTTGCGGAGTGTTGGCAACCCATCTACTGAACAAATGCAAATACAAGTGGTCAGTGGAGACGCGTTCCAGACACATGGAAATTCCTGATGTAAACGGTTATCCGTCTCGGCTGTCCATTTGTGATTAGACCACCTGAGACAGATGCTAATTATAAATCTGTACAGGCTAAACAGACCCAAACACACGGCACAAATATCCAGAAATCTGGCTGGGTTTAAGGGAAGTTAAATAACTCTTGTTTGTTTAAATAATTGTTGATATTTTTATTTTTCTCCTTTAATCATAGATGTCTTGGCAACCACACGAAAGCAGAACCCTGCGCTGGATTCGGCATACGGTTAGTTACTTTCCTCTTTGCCGTAGCTCACACATGCCACATCTCCTTTCAACACTTGCATACATTCATCGTTCTATTCTTCATCTGCTGTTAGCTTTTTTTATTCCTCACTCTTTCAGTCATGTACGTGCATTCCAGCTCCACTGGTTTGTTCAAAAGACACCAGAGTCCTTCTCTTTTATTTGGATCATGTCTACATATTGCTTGTGCATTTCTTATTTCGTTTGGCGGCACGCCAAGGTGGACTGCACAAAAATACAGATCTATTACAGCATATTGCTTTGCTACGAATGTAAGCCAATTTACCCCACTCTCACCTCTGAAATAACCCCACAACTTGCTTGAACTATATGCTTTCACACTGTTATAGAGGCCATCATTCCAGATCAATATGTACAAACACAGAAATGGCCTTCAGGGAGCTTACTGCCTATAAAATCAGGCTGAAGGATCGAATCCCACTGCTGTAGTTCAGCAGGAACACGTGGACATGCTGATTTTTCAGCTTGAGTAGTGAATCCAATCAGTGTGTGGTGTGATGTCATGGGTGTGGGATAGAGTGCACTGAGCAATAATCAGCCGACAGTATTTAACACAGTTGTGTGTTTGTGTGTGTGAAACCTGCAGCATGTGTCAGCTGAGTTTTTCAGCACAGACACATTAGTAGGTGGGTCATGGCCTCAGAGTTATTGTCCGAAGCACATCAACAGCACATTCTGACAGACGGACAGCACGGCTTCTGTCTGCCGACTCAACTCCTTTCAGCTCAACAAACCATGCACACAAACAGACAGAAATACACAAGCGACTCTCTTTTTCTGCTTACCATACCAGCCCCAATGTTCACATTCTGCACAAAACAAGCTCTTCTGCATTCAGGAAGCAGTCTTGTTGCAGTCTCTCAGTAGATGTGACAAAAGAAAAGACGCAGTCCAGGTGTCCATGTTTATGCTGTAGTGTCAGTCGGGGTGAGTGAGGTGGAGAGAGAGTACACTGTAGGAGTTCCTCCACTGATTAATTTGGTTCATCTCTCACACAGTCACAGCTTTTATAAAGCCCCATAAAACAAGAGATTATTTATTTAGTTTACAGCGAGTTTGATTATTATCATTCTGTGCTAAAGCCCATAGCACAGAGCAATTATTTTAATGCAGAGAAACACTCCCTTACATTATACTCTGAGCTCTGTGCGCCCCCTCTCTCTCTCTCTCTCTCTATCTCGCTCTCTATCTCTATATATATCTCCTCCACTCACACACTCTCTCTCTGTGTTCCTCACACACATACAGTCCTCTTTGAAAGTAGTGGACCAGCACCTTTGGGTTTGAGATCAAAAGATGAATATGAGATGAATATGATAAATCAGAATTATTTAAACTTTCCTGTCAATTTCCAGATATTTACATCTAGATATGAAAAAAAATATTTTGTTCGAACTTACCTGTTTTTCAAGTGATCAGAAATATCGGAACATGTGACTGACAGGTGTTCCTTGTTGTCCAGGTGTGTTCTGTTAGATTGACTGTTTGAACAATGAATAGCTCTGACTTTATGCTCTTGGTTTGAGCTCAGGGTTTCACCTGTTAAGACTGCATGTGTTGTCAAAATAGATAAACCGACCTGAAGACCAGGAGATGTCTATGGGAGAAAAGCAAGCTAATTTGAAGCCAAGGAAGAGGGAACGTCTATCTGAGCCTTTGCACAAGCATTGGGCATAGACAATGAATGTCTTTTAAAAGGAGAAACCACTGGTATACTAACAACCAGCATTTAGTATCATGGAATGGGCTGGAATGGGCTCACTAATCTTCACTGATGATGTAACTCTTGATGGTAGAATCAACAGAATATATTTGGAAGCCTAAAGAAACATTCTTTGGGCCAGTTTACAGAGAAATGCATTCAACCTAATTGGGAGGGAAGTTATCATGCTGCAAGACAATGACCCAAAACACACTGCCAACACAACAAGGGGGGTGGATTTAAACTCCTGAAGAGTAGACTGGAGGGAGAACCCCTCCATCACCCCACAAAAAAAACCCTGAAATAACCAAACCTGGACAAGCATCACAACAGAAGAATGCAACGATTTGAGGAATACAAAAGGTGATGTGGCTGGTTTGCAGGCTCGATGCATTTATTTTGAGCAAGGAATATGGTCTAGGTGGTCTGCCACCAAAGGTGCCATGGTCAAAATCATTTAACATGCCTAGGTGCAAATACTAGGAAATGAAAGCTGTACTGAAAGCATCTGTCATATTCATCCTTTGGTTTGAACCCCAAATTGCTAAACCTCAAACTGCAAACACAGCCCCAAAAGGCAGCCCTTTTCCCATTTTCAGCAGCTCACAATGAAACAGTTCAGTCACCGTCACCATATTCTCTGACCTCTCGCCTCCCCTTGCCCCCCCAGGGGTGTGAAGAGCCAGAGAGATGAATGATAACAAATGAAAGTAATAACCTAACTCTGCCTTGTAGCATTGTGCCAGTGTGCCAGCTTCTGCTCCCCCCCAGTGCGCAGGCTCCATTTGCCTACTGCAGATAACATGCTGTCAGTTCTGATTGGAACAAGCCTGATGAACTAGCAAAAAGTTTTGTGTGTGTACAGCTGGTTTTTATTCCTTTTGGGGACCAGATGTCCCCATGTTGTGACGACATTTGGCTGTGTGTGTGTGTATGTGTGTATGTGTGTGTGTGTGTGTGTGTGTGTGTGTCACAGCTGCTGAACTGCCTGGTTACATGGAAACAGTATAAAAGCAGCTCATTAGCCACCAGTCAATCTTGGGAGCCCCTCTACTTTGCCTGGGTTCAAGGACACTTAAGGCAGAACATGAACTTTACCAAAGCATCAATAATTGACACAGTCTTGGCTGAAGAACATGGAACCTTTTTTTTGCTGAACTGATGCAGTATTAAAGCTGGGGAAGCCCTTAAAGTCTTACTGAGTGTCAAGCTATGTAGTGGAAATTTAGAATTGTGCAAATTTAAAATCCAGACTCACTGGAATGGAGTAAAACGTTTGAAAAGTAGAGCCTAAGAAGATCTGAAGCCATTTAGCAGCAGAGAGGGATGAAGAAGCAGGATTTCTAGCTGGCCATATGTTCCTAGAACAGGTTCTGCTCTATAAGTTCCTTAACACCTGCAGCCAGGTATACATGTTCGACTCAGGTTTTATCATAGCCCAGATTAAATGTTAAATTTACCAAACTTTTTGTGTTTATGAACTACTGTCATGGTTTCAGCTTAAAACTAACAAATACCTCCTAGCACATACAACTTTAAACTACAGCCATCTAAAGGCATCCACTCACTGAAATCCACTTAAACACATAAGCCAGAGAGATCAAGCTAGCTGTCTTTATAGTGACTTGTGTAACTATCTATTTACCTGGCAGTAAAGAGCTAGGCAATAAAATGTAGATCAAATTTAGATTGACTTGTAACATATTAAATGCAGGTTACATTTGCAGTCGATTTATTACTCATTACACTAGAGCCTGAAGCAGAATAACACAGCCTTGATCAGTAAAATCCATTTTCTATTTATTTTTTTAATTGACACATTTCTACATGTATAATTTGTACACCAATCAGCCATAACATTAAAACCACCTGCCTCATATTGTGTAGGTCTGCTTGTGTGGCCAAAGCAGTTCTGACTCATCGAGACTCCACAAGACCTCTGAAGGTGTGCTGTGGTATCTGGCACCAAAGCATTACCAGCAGATCCTTTAAATCATTTAGGTTGAGAACTGGGGCCTCCATGGATCAAACTTGTTTGTCCAGCATATCCCACAGATGCTCAGTCAGCCTACTTTGGATTGCAGAATTTGGAGGCAAAATCAACATCTTGAACTCTTTGTCATGTTCCTCAAACCATTCCTTATCTATCTTTGCTACTGAACGAGGGCACTGCCATTAGGTCATACCATTGCCATGAAGGGGTGTACTTGTTCTACAACAATGTTTAGGTAGGTGGTACATGTAAAAAGTATTATCTACATGAATGCCCAGACCCAATATTTTCCAGCATAACATTACTAGAGCATCACACTGCCTCTGTTGGCTTACCTTCTCCCCATAGTGCATCTATTCCAGTGCATAATCCATCTATTCCACAGGGAAATGACACACACATGCTGTCTGTCCACATGATGTCAAAGAAAACATGACTCAGCAGACCAGGCCACCTTCTTCCATTGCTCCATGGTCCATTTCTGATGTTCCCATGCCTATTGTAGATGTGTTCTGTGGTGGACAGGGATCAGTATGGGCACTTGGATGGCCCTGCAGCTATGCAGCAAGCTGTAATGTACTGTTTACGCAGTTTGTGCTACATTAGCTCTTCTGTGGGATTGGACCAGATGGGCTGCTCTTTGCCCCCACACTCACAAATGAGTCTTGGGCACCCGTTACCCTGTCACTGGGTCACTGGTTGTCCTTCCTTGGTACTACCTACTGCATACCAGGAACACCCCTCAAGACTTGCTGTTGGAGCCGCTCTGAGCCAGTCATCTAGCTATCACAGTTAGGCCCTTGTGAAAAGTCACTCAGATCCTTAGGTTTGCCTATTTTTCCTGTTTCCATCACATGACCTTCAGGAAATGACCCTTCCCTTGCTGCCTAATATATCCCATACCTTTACAAGTGCCACTGTAATGAGATAATCAGTGTTCTTCACTTAATTTGCCAGTGGTTTTAATGTTATTGCAGATCATGTTTATTTGAATTTGACAAAATTCAACTTTGAAGTAGAGAGAGACACTGATCACTAGTCATTTTTGTTCATGTCAACTGCAATGTTGTATCGATGTTAGTGTTACTTTTGGTCGCAGAGTATAATGCCAAAGTTTTAAGCTAGGATCATTTTACACACTGTTGGTTACAGCTTACCTAAAGTGAATGTAGTCCAACCCAAATTCTTTACAGTGCAAGGTTTAAATTAAATCTTAGCATATGGTTTCACAGTTAGGAAGTGAAACTCTTGCTCTTACTCACTAACTGATAACCATTTTGGGTGCATGTCTCTAAAACGCACGTGATTCTAGCTGCCCAGTGAGAAAAAAGGATAGGAGTTGTAGGACAGATCTGCACTCCAGTAAAATGGAGGTTCGAACATGTTGTACTGACGCTTTAGGATATGCCTGTGTTTCTTAAACTTAATTAAATTCCTAATTTCCCACTGATTGCATGCACACATCTTTTATATTTATCTCACACTTAATGTTTTTGAGCATTGAATTAATTAAGAGTTTAAAACCATGTTTTTTTTAGGATTCTTTTTTGCAAAGTGATTTTTAGTCTTTGTCATGCCGTGTCATGTATTCCGGGGATAGTTACTGCGCTGCGGTGCCTTCTTTGTGCCGCTCTTGTTTCCACAATTCCCATCCAAAGAACATGAATGGGAGGAGGAACAGAAAGCACTTCACTTCCAGGCAAAACTTAACATTCTACTGATGCAAGCGGCTGCTGGAACAACAATTTTATCTAACAACAATAACACAACAGTGTGGTCCTGCAGCTAGTGCTATAGTGTGCTTAAATTAGCCTTACACTCTTACCTCTAAGGGTCCTTTAGAAGGGTAATGGTTGTAGTTTTCTAAAGGGCTATTAGTCTGTGTATCTTTTCTGAAAGAGAAACCCCTCTGCTCTAGGATTCAACATAGAGCCTTTAAGGATTCCCCTGGGACGGACAATTGCCTTTGAACGGGAAAGACAGGAAAACATTTTAAATATTACAAGCATGAACCATTTCCTGAAAACAGATCTAGCTCATTCATATGGACCACTTTGAAAAGTAATAGTGATGATTTTAATTTGATGTTTTAGCTAATTCATATTTTTTGCTGCATGTACACAGAATATTGACATAAACATTGTTTTTTTTTTTTTGTTTTGTTTTTTTTCTTTTTGTATGCTAATACTTGACTGACTGGTTACTCTGTTGCCCCCTTCCAACACAACCACAGGAAAGACCTCACCCACAAGCGCCAGCCCAACCATTCAGGGACCAGCTCTGCCTAAAGGGCCAGGTGTCTCTGAGAAAGGTACCCACCCTGCGGAGGGGGAGCGGGGAGGGCGGGGCGCCCCTGGCTTGGAGCCAATCAGTGTGGAGATGGAGGGTAAGGGGGCAGTGAGAGGCTCTAAATCTGCTATCTGTCTTCTGGTTCTCCAGTTTCTTCAGTTTGAACTCTATTGCGCTATACTGGATCCTCATGTGTGGCCCTCAGCTACACACACAGACACACACACACTTACATACTTACTTAATGATACAAAATGATGGAGACATGCACACATCAGAATTAATGTCTTAGACGAAAGAAAGAAATGAATGGCAATTGACCAGTGTTGGTTGTGCTCACAATAATACTATTTATTAGTGGTTGTTTTAATATAAGAAGGGCTTAACAGCACCTGGATAAATAAAGGCTGTTAAGCAATGTGTACTTCCAGAAGAATTGAGAAAAAGCACCCTATCATGTGTGATGCCTTCTACAAAATGTAAATATGAAGAGAGGATAGTTTTCAGCTTATTACTTTATCATTCAGCAAGAGATTTAATGTGCAGTGTGCTGACTGCCACTACTAAACAGAGCTTCCTCTACTAGGTATAAAACAATTTCTGCTGTCTGAGAGCTTCCAATCTATATTTATTGCTTAAATTACACAAAATTATTGATGCACCATGAAAGATGATAAACCATTAAAACCCCAAAACAGCAATTTCCCCTCTCCTTTTCATAATCCATAATATCCCTTAATGTGTGGCGTGTTGTGTTTAGCCATTAGGGTGCGTTTTCCCCATGGTTCCTGATGGAGCTCCTCCGCTGTGTGAAGAGGAGCTCATAAATCCTGTTCCTGCTGAGCTCTGTGCCGCTCTCATACACTCTCACTGTTACTGCTATGATCATCCACTCAACCCATAATGAGAATGCCAGCAACAAATAAATATGCCGACGGGCACTACATAATAAAAAATAAAAAAAACTTGGGTGGATGATGTGTTTCAGCAGCCGAGCTGAGACAAGCGGCACGAATTTAGGAAGAGAGGAAAGCCGAAATGAAGGGTTCATAAACATTCTACAGTATTTCTCTTGTTTCACTAATTTCACTTGATCCTTATACTGAGTAACTGAAGTTACAAATAGTGCAGAGATTGAAGGACAGCTTTTATATTGTAGCATATATCAGAATATCATCACTGGCCAACTAGAAAATCTTTCTATGTGACATTGTGCTTGAAATCACATCTCTTTTCCCTTTTTTTAACTCGATGAAAGTCACATAAACACAAACAGAGTGAAATAAGGCATAGGTCTAGGTAGTATAAATGGAATATAAGACTATAAATTACAGTCTTGGGACCAAGGCCAGTTTGATGCGTTTGTAATACGACACACATTCTTTATCCCTAGTTTCACTCTTGGCTATTATGTGCAAAAGGAGTAAATTGGGAGCACAGGTTAAGGTCTGCTTTATATTACATGTTCCAGACACCCACCTGGGCTATAATATAACCCACCTATAACCTATAATGATGCCTCAGGTTCCAGCAAAAAGGAAACTTGCACCAATTACTGCCCAGAGGTGTCTGTGGCTTGTATCCGCTACCACAGCTATTTTAAACACACTCACAGGTCATTTATGAATTCAAATGAAGTGAACTGGGTTGCGCCAAAGACTCCTGTCCGCCGATAATTTGTGCGTGTGCAGGAGGAGGCTGCACTCATAATCAGGAGCAGGATGCTTGTGTCTGGAGCTCATTAGACTGAGAGAGAGCAGAGGACGCCGGACATGAACTCAAACTGAACTGTTAAAAAGCCTCTTAGCCCTGCGGTTATTTTATGAGAAGGAACAAAAAAAAGAGAAAACCAAAGACTGTGCAGGTATATATGTATGTATATCAGAGCTGTCAAGCACTTAATTTTTTTAATCGCTCGATTAAAAAGTTTTATCGCGCGTTTAACACACATTTTGATTTGCATTGTACATGCAGGTAGGCATCGTAGGGCCATTGAAAATGTTTTTTTTAAATCACTAGTCTGTTTTAAGAGAAATGACTGTTGAATGTTGCCTCATTATTCACTTAACTTTATTTGATAAAAGTAGGGAGCTAGGAAACATGGGTTTATCACTTTACCGGAAGTTCTGTTATGCTGCTGCTATGTGATTCGATTTTACCTCAGAGACCCACCCCCGTAATGGGAAGCAGTTTCCGTATTTTCTTTTATTAATTGCCAGATGAATAATTAATTATCAGGGACATAGTAACAGTATAATAATAGATTACAATGAGAGTTCAAAAGTTCAAGTAAAGGAAATAATAAAAAATAGTATCAATAATAATAATACATTTTAAAAGTCTGTATGTGTTATGCGGATCCGTCGCTCATTAAACTGAATTAAACATTAAACTTTAGAAACCCAAAAAGAGCTACAACTTCTACGTTCTGTATTGTTCCTTTCAATCTTTAGCAATATTTATGATAGCTAAGCAGCTAGGAGAGCCTAACACTGAACACGAGAGATCACAGCACTGTGCAGGAGAAACGACAACTAAAACATACATTAAACAGTTAAAATGCATCACCCACAGTTCATAGATGTTTAATCACATTTATTTCCAAAGCATACAAAATTAGTCTGAACAGTGTTACAGCCGAGTGCTGTAATCAAGAAGCGCTGTTGATGACGTTGCAGCACGTCCCAAATAGATCCGTTTTAGTGACCGAGTTCCCTATGAAGAGCTCTTGGGATTCTGTACCCTGTGCAGTGTGTAGGGAGCAGGGATACAGCTTGAGGTCGGAATGCAGCCTAAAACGAGTAACATAGCGGTCTATTTCAGAATGTTTGCGTTCACTGACAGCGCAGTTAAACTTTTTAGTGGTGTTAATTTTTTTAATCGCAGTCAGTTCTTTAACGCATTAGCACGTTCGTTAACACATTAATGTGACGGCACTAATATGTGTATATATCATATATATATATATATGAAATTCCCGTGCTCTGTAGGGCTTACACATGGGGTTGTGTTTTAATCTTGGGGATCAAGAAGACATTACACAGAGCCAAGTCAGGGATCTAGGTTGGATGAGGAAGGACTGGAATGTTTTTTCAGCCAAAACTTCTCTCACAGCCGGTGAAGTGTGACTCGTTGTCATGATGGAGGATCCATGTAAGGTGATCTGACTGTGCACACGCAAAAAAACACTCCTCCTCAAACGTTCCAAAACTCCAATGTAAAATGTTCCATTTGAATGTATGAATTTATGAATTCTTTATGGATGATCCCTTGAGAACCAAAAGATGATGAACAGTGAGACAAAAAAGAGATTTTTGATTTGCTCATGCCAGCTTTCTTTGGCTGAGGAGGTGATGTCGTGTGCCATTCAGCACTTTGACTTTTTGTCTCAGGATCATACTGAAACACCCATGATTCAAGTCCTGCGATCACTCTGTTCAGAAAATTAGGCTCTCTTGCATTGTTTTTGTGACAAGGCCACTGTACAATCCCACTCTAACTGATCTTGAACCATCATCACCGAGTCTAAGCCATACGGAGTGTGTGTGTGTATATTACACTAAGACTAAGTGACTTTGTTTACAGCCATAAACATACAACAACATAAAACATAATGAAAACACACACAGCACATAAAAGGCAATGGTTGCTGTCATCAACACAGAAAAACCCAGAGTTTAGTGTGAACTGAGGGTCCACACAGTGTGTAATCCAGGTAATGCGCTTGTTCTTTCCAAACCTGTTGACCTCCTCTCCTCCCCGTCCCTGTCCTCCCCACTCTCTCCGAGCTCTGCGGAGTAGCGTGCTGTTAACCTGCCTCGTGTTTCCTCTAAACTAAATTATCTCCTTCTGTTCAGCCCTCAATTCCTCTTCTCCTCGACTCCCTTCTCCTTCATTGTGTGACAATGTAAACCCAGTGCTCAGCCAAAGAAATGTAGAACTCCTGTTGAGCTCTAGATTTCAGTGCAGGCATAGAAACAGAATGTCCTCCATTCTCCCTCTATGCAAATGCAACACAGTTCAATTCTACATGTTTCAGCTCGACAATGCTGGAGCTAGAGGTAAGTTTGGGATTTTTTTTTTCCTCTGGGCTGTCGGTGGAGAACAGGGTTAAAAGAGCTGTTGTAGAATCTCCTGCTCCTCTAGACCGCCCTGCCCCTGCCATATATCCTGCACGCTTCTCCACTTTTGCTCGTTTTGGTTTTAGTCCTGACTGATTGGCACTCTTCCTCCAAGAGGTCCAGCCTTGCTTCTTTCATTAGCTGTGCAATGCGGGAAAGCCAGACACATGACCTGCATGTGCCCAGCACTTCCCCTTTTTCTCCTTGTTCCATAATTACAAGAGTTGTTTTTTTTGTGGTGTTTAATATATCTTTAATTGAGTTATTGCATGCATAATGCATCAAATACTGCATGAACCTTAAAACTGTTATGATACACAAATCTCCCCAGGATTCTCTGTGTTGTGGTTTGCTGACTGAGAAGATATACGCTTTGTTATTTAATGCAATCAGAGCTTTTATATCTGTGAAGGAAAGAACACAATCACAATGAACATTTATTAGTTCTTTGTGTATTTCTTTCAGGCTATTCACTTGTGTATGAAATTCCTTCAGGTGCTCTTCTTACAAATGAGAATCTCTTGCAGGATTGTAATTTTCTTTCATCTTGGCATAAACAGAGCAAATTCATTTTGCCAAAAGAGAATCTGTTTGAGGATTGATATGTGATGACTTTTTTTTTTTTTAATCTTGGGCCAGATTCATAAAAAAATAATAATAATATTTCTTAGTACACCTGAACTCTTACAAATAATCCAAACAGTAAACTTGTGCTCGCTCAAATGAACATGATGTAGTCTCTGTGTGTGTTTATATGAGACAACATGTTTATGAGCGTGACAGAGAAAAGCAACGTGTTACTGAGAAAATGAAGACATTCTGTTTAGTCTGTTTAGTCTCCCGTTATAAAAGTAGACAAGCTCGTGGCTGAGAGGAGTTAAGCATTTTTATGGCAATAGAGAATAAAGCTTAAGGACAACGGCTCCTTGAGCTCTTGTACCATCGGTGCCAGGCACTGGTCTGCATTTGAGAACTAGAGCCATTAGCATGACGAGACATTAGCAAGATCCATGTAATGCGCTATTTAATATTTAATTTCTTTTCGTATGGTATGCTTTTAGTTTGTTTTCTTTTTGGTCCATTTCAGTTTCACATAGCACAAAACCAGAAAACATTTGCTGAGACTTGCTGGAAACGTAGTTAAGAAAAAGTAGTTGAGGATGGAAAGCACAGAGCCAGTGCGAAACAATTTGTAAATAGTGACATCATTACTTTTGTGAACTGCATCCAGCATTTCTGCAGGCCAGACATCCAGAATATAACCAGATCCAAATTATAGTTTGCCTTTCCAATGTCAAACAATTTCTGTGCACAACTAACAGTGAACAGCATGTTTCATACACATCCTGCTATTGGGTCAAATCAGGGTGATTTGACTTATTGCAGTCTAATCATGCCCGAGTTTGGTTAGAAGCAGCCTGGCTGTTTTTGGTCTGTATTTAAGTCTGATTGCCTCACTCACATCTTTCCATACTGCACGGTGCCAAATGCACCAGGGATCGGTTCAGGTTGAGGAAAACTGTGAGAAAACAAGCATGGTCTTGGAAATGAATTAGAGAGACCGTGAATGTTAATTGTTCTATTAGACAACATGTCACACAAACTTAAACTGATTTAGCGGTCCGTGCTTGTTCCTACAGAATAAACATGAAAACCCATTGATTATCATCTGCTTATAGTGACGTGTATAACAGATGCATAACAGATAAGATGTATATGTATCTTTTCATCCTGATGGTATGGGGTTACAATGGATTTCTAAATAGTAGATGACTCTAGAGGCTCTAGAGACGTAAGCCCACACTTCCAAGCCTGAGAGTGTAAAGGATGAGTTGAAGAGTTGCTAGCCAGTTAAGGGTTCTGTATTGTACAGACATGGACAGTCAGTGCAGTCCAAGTGTGTTAAGTTATTCTACAGCTCTCTGTGAACTGCAGTTTAGTGTTGTGATAGGACATTTTAAGCCTCATGTAATAAGGGTTGTTTCCAGGGTTGGAAAATAGCGCTTAAATAGGGAAAATCAAAACTGAATCCAAAATGCCAACTACTGGGCACCTATTATGGTTTTGCATATCGGTTCCTAAACACAACGAGAGGTGTATTCCCTGTAGAAAATGTGAGTGTGATTGCAGACATTAGCATCAGCACCATTCACATTAGTGTGTGTGTGTGTGTGTGTGTGTGTGTAAAAGCACATAGTTTGGGGATGCCAATACTTTTGATCGAACACATGAGAGTTTGTGTGTGTGTGTGTGTGTGTGTAAAACCTGTCATTTTAGACCACAGTAATTTATTAGTATGGTGTAGGGCCTCCTTTTGTGGCCAATACAGCGTCAATTCATCTTGGGAATGACATATACAAG
>JAOVYV010000045.1:22035049-22045738 GCA_025674545.1 Hassar affinis | reverse complement strand
TGGTCCAATTTAGCCATGAAACCTCCCACACTAAAATGACAGGTGTTTCAGTTTCATTGTCTAACCCCTGTAGTAGCTGGGAGTGTAAATACATTTGATCAGACTGGCCATAGTGTGTATGCAACGTGTTATTCAAGCAGAAGTACAGATGACAAAAAATAAAAACTGAAATGAAAATCAATGGAAGTGGATGGGAAAAAAGGGGAATAAAAAGGATGTGGAGGGTAAACGAGTGCACGGATTCCTTAGCCTTATACAAGCGCGCCGATCCCGACCGTGTCAGACAAGTTGGAACGGTGTTGATATTTTGAAAATTGCAGCAGTTGAAATCCAGACAAAACTACCCTGAATAACTTGATGGATAACAGTAGTGTGATTACCTACTGCAATCACACTAATTACCCTTTATTATAACAAAGGCTACATATCAGGAAGGGCATGCATAGCAGGACATGCTCACATCACTCATCAACAGAGTGTCCATTTGTTTAGATACCAGCCAGCATGCATGGCTAGCGTCACAACACTGTAAAAGACAGACTGCGGAAAGCATTCAAACATGCGGCTTCACTTAGAGGATTAAAGGTATTTTCATGATGTAAACATCTGACCTCTTATTTTTACAATTTTGGAATCGAAACCATTTTGGAATTGATAAGACCCAGAATCAGGAAGCATAATCTGAAGCAGAATCGATAAAACGCAAACAGTGCCCAACCCTAGTCATATCAACTGTGAGACTAGACTTAAAAATACAAATGGTAGAAAATGTCATTCAGTGATCCCGTACTCAAATTTTCTGACTGATGGATCGAGAAACAGATGTTATCTTGTATTATGTGGAAGACCTTTGTGTTGATGAATGGTTCTTCTAGCAGTGCCAAAAAAACAAAAAAAAAAAACAATCATGGACCCATAGGTTCTTTATGGAACTGAAAATGGAAGCGAATCTCTTGTGGCATTGTTCTAAGGAACCCTTTCTGACACCTTTATTTTTAAGAGTGTGGACAGCGGGTGGGAATTGGTCGTAACTAACACTCAAGAGAAAGTTGTGTGAAAATAAAAAACAAATGAGGGAGCACATTGTGTATGTGTTTAATAATGAGATTTGTGCTGCTTTGCATACCTCATGCGCTATCACACAGAATTCATGCCAGCTGGCTCTTATTTTTTTCTAATTTAAGACTTTCGCTATTAAAACTGTTCCTAACTATCATACCCTAAATTAGCTTTTAGAGCTATCTGACTTCTCACCATGCACGTTGGCTTGCCTCTCGCTGTTATCAGGCTTGCGTAACAGAGTTTTATCCATTTTTGTGCTTTCTATATCCTACCATTAGAACAGATTCTGCGGTACAATGGAGAGAGAGAGTGAGACTAACACTTGGCTGACAGTTTGTCCATCACTGTCTTCCAATTCTGTGTTTCTCCTGTACTCCTCCACCTTTCAGCCAAAGCTGCTCTATATTCATATCTCCTTTCCCTCATTAACTCCTCCCACTCTCTCTTTCCACTATCAGATGGTCTGTAATATGGCTGTTCCTGTTCTTCACACATTTCTGTTATCTTTAGCTTTGTTTAACACATTGCACAAACATATTATGCAAGTGCCAAGAATCGCCTCGTGTATAAACAAGGTAACGGTAATGATGATAATAAGGACAAACAAAAGAGCCTAAACGAAACCTTGTATGGTATTCATTTAGCCTTTATTGAACAAGGTAAAAGTCTCCTTGAGACCTGCCCCAGAGGGCAGCAAGTTTCAGTAAACATGCAAAGTAGTCATACCATACATTTAGCATAGCATCATAAATAGTAATAGTAAAGAATAGCAGTTATATGTAGCGACATTTACCTTTCATGTCCTTTAGAATTACATTTCATTTTCCCACAGGAACCAATTCAGCAAGATTAAGGTCATTTTGTACAGTGCTGTTTGTTAATGGAGCTGCAAACTTGTAGCCTTTAGCCTAGTTCCACCCTGACCCTGGGAACCATGAATTAAAGCCTGTTCTGAGAGTGTATTTATATACAGTGATTATGAGTATTTTAAAGATATAAATAAAGGTAAGCTTGAGCAAGTCAGTCTGTAAATAAAAGTAAGCCAGTGAGTCGATCCAGTGGATATAAAAATTCAGCATACTGCAGGATGTTTTGCTCTGAAGTTGTATCATTACAAAGCCTGCAGTCTTTTTGTATCCACTGTATAATGATGGCCATTTGACTGCAGTTCACAGTGGTGTGTGGAGTGTTTGAAGGCAGTAATAAAATGTAAAGCACAGTCATTTTATATTATCCAGCAAATGTTGGCATCAGGCACAGGCAGTCATGTTCAGTAGATCACCATTGTTTAAAATGGGCAATAAAAAAATGACAGTAACATGTTACTGGACTAAACGTTTGCAGGATTTATTCTTATAAAGGAACCCAAATTTCACCTTCAGTGTAGAGACACAGTTGAGTTTTAAATGAAAATTGGTGATAATTATGAGGGTAAAGTGGCAGTTAGCTGGTAAGCTGTTTGTGAGCAACGTACATTTGGTCTTGTTTAGATTTAGTAGTAAGTTCAGTTTGAACAGATCGGACTGGATAACGTCAGTTGTAGAGTGAAATAGCTTCACTTTATTGTACAGTGTCATAAGTAGTGCGCCAAGGTTAATGAAGATGATCATAAAACAGGCAGTTTGTCAGAATCTGAGCTTGCCTTTTGTGCATCATGTCCAAGAAAATTACAACATGGACACTTCTTCATTCCAGGCTGCACAGGGCCAAGTCTCTGGGTGAATTGTTCAGTGAGTATGATAAAACACTGAGACACTTTGACTGGCCTGCAAAATGTCCAGACCTCATTCTCATAGAATACTTGTGGGATTATTTGGAAGAGTGAGTAAAACATCAACAGGCTCCACAAACTCTAGCTGACATGCACACACTGTCAGTGAAAAAGTAGGCTAAACTAAAATTGACAAGACACTGGTGGCATTCTTACCTGACTGGTGCTGTTATTAGACAGAAGGTGTCTTATTTTTGTTTCCCCAGGGAGGTTATACAGTTTGTGTACAGTAGATGTTTTCAGATGGTGAGCGGAATCTTCCATCTTGCTTTAGTGTAGGTCTTCAGAGACCATTCTCTCTACCAGTGAGAGGGTGAGTGGGACAGCATTTATCTTTTATCCAAGGCTTCTTCTAAACCCTGGCTGAGAGTCAAACATGTTTTGACAATTTATGTGTGGAGCAGATAAGATTTGTCTTAACCACCCCTCAGGCCCCCCCCACTGTGATACATATAATGTACACATACATCAGGCATGAGTCATTTCATCATAGAGCATGTGGTAGCCCTAAAGCACTAAAACTGTGTGTGTGTGTGTGTGCGCGCATGTATGTGTGTGTGTGTGTGTGTGTGTGTGTGTGTGTGTGTGTGTGTGTGTGTGCGTGCGCATGTATGTGTGTGTGTGTGTTTGTGTGTACGCACTTGTGTGTGTGTTTGTGTGTACGCACTTGTGTGTGTGTGTGTGTGTGTGTGTGTGTGTGTGTGTGTGTGTTTTAGGGCCCTGCAAAGGTTTGGTGAGTCAAAGCCAGAGACAGAAGATCAAAATTATTCATAAATTCCTGCTCTTCAGTCAGAGCATGTTCAACTAGCAGAGGTTAGATAAGAAAGCACGAAAAAGCGGATCCGTGTTCTCTTGGTTCTCTCAGCAGACATAACACTAGATGCTATAAAGTCCTACCTTTTTTTATTTTATGTTTTATTTTTTTGCAAAATATTGAGCTGTAAAGGTAATACAGCCAAAAAGAGAAACGTTCTCTGTGGGAGCAGGTCTTTCCAACTATTTCCTGACCTATATAATTCTCCTGCCAAGCAGTGAGGGCGTATGTGAGAGAGAAAAGAGAAAGGTAGGGGAAAGCGTTCTTTTGCCTTAAGGCAGTCTGGAATATTGCAGAGTTTATTTTGCCATAACTCTTCCCAGTTTGCATCTACAAACAGCTGAAGAAAAGCATTTAGGAGAAAAGCTTTCTTCATTTGATAGCTAGCAAAATGCCATGCTCTACTCTCTTAATGTGTTTGTATTGATGCCTGGAGGAAGATTATCTTTTTTTTTCTTGTACCCCAAACTTATTATGCATTCATAATTGTGCTTTTGCTTGCAGCTGCATGAAAGTAGAATAGCATGTTCTCTCTCCTCCTCCTTTTTCTCATTTTCTCCCACATTTTCCCCTCACTCACCCACCAACACTGCCACTATACTGTCTCTGTTGTCTTTACCTGCTGCCGCATTGTGAAATAAAGCAGGTGCACAGCACCCGCTGGCTTAAGCACGGGTCCCAGACTTTATCCATCCGCATCCCTTTCAGCTCTGTTTAATGTTGTAACGCTCTGTACCATCTCCAGCCTCACCCACACTTTATTATATAAAATGCTTTTCATGGAATATTTCATAAATGACATTCAAAATATAACTAATAAAGAAAACAAACCATGGTTTATCCTCACAAATATGCATTCTTTATTAGCATACAGGTTTCGGGCCTTTGTCTGTAGAAAACAGGATAAAGATTTTATTTATGGGTTCTGTCCACATTTCCTTGACCTTGAATAAAGAAGACAGACATCTGTGGAAAGATTGGAATTGCAAATAGAAAAGGATTTGCTAATTAGCTCAGATTTCATGTGGTGGAAATCTCACCTTTGCCCTTAGTCTGTGAAGCTCATTAAAATAATAAGGAGTATGGCATAGTAATGTATTTTACAGTTATGATTTATTCAAAGTTAATTGAGACCATCTCTCAGAAGTGTGATCCAGTAAATGCATTTTATTGTTGTTTTTTAATGTACTCTTTGTAGGTTCAGGTAGTTAAGACGGTGTGTTCATCGTTTGGCAAAAAGAGCATAACAGATGCTTTATTTCTAAACTCTGCCCAGGTGGCTTCAATACACAGTGAGGTCTGGATACCCAGCAGTGCTTATCATTATATGTAAATCCATTGGGTACACTTAAAAAGTTTATTAGTCAGTAGAGAATGGCAAATGTGTACACGTCTTGTAGCATTAGATCTTCTGCCACTGCAGTGAACAGCTAAGCAATAACTTGTTCTTTCCTCCAAGTCTTCAAGTACAATGTCTGATGGAGGACTTGCTAAATCAAAATATCATTACCACTGTCCTGCTGTGATTTTATGTTACAAGATCTTGCCCCACTCACATTACTGTATTTTCTCTATTGTTCTCTCTTCAGGGGTCCGTCGTCCTCCTGAAGTTGACAAGTCCAACCACAGTGTTCACTACACTTTGCTAATAGCATGTGTGCTTGTGGCCTTCGTCTTGGGTGCCTTCCTCTCTGGCTTTCTCGTCTCCTGCTACTGTAACTACAATGTAAACAAGACTAAGAGACTGGCCAAGGACCCAGAGGCTCCCATCCCTCATGCTCTGTCTCTGCGTAGTCTGGCCAAGCTAAATGGCCTTCTCGAAAACCAAGGCAAGGATGAGAAGCTGGAGGTATCTTCTCCAAAGATCTATAACTCCTTTTTCCAAAATGGGAAGGATCATTCAGGGCGAAGACATGGCCACCATGGTGTCATGGCAGAGCTCATCCATCCTCATCACCACCATTCCTCAGAGCTGTCTGGCCTTCCCACACCCGATTCAACACCAGAACTGCCAATCAAGAGCATGAAGGCCTTCAAGAACCAGTGGGAGAAGAATCAGAACTGTAACAATGCCAAAGAGCCCAAGTCTCATAATATGGCTGGGTCCAGGCCCAGCTCTGGAATTCCTCAGCAGGTCTTTCCATTCGCCCATGGTCTGGCTAGCCGACAGTCTATGGGTGGTTCTGTGCACCTGGAAGAGCGCAAGATACACAATGCAGAGCGCATTCCCAGTCAGCCACAACACTGCTACCCACACAAGATTGTGGATGTGACCTCACTTGATGAGCTCCTCAAGCACATCCACGAGATTAATGTTGCGACCGGGAAAAGCCCCACTGTGCTTACCTCATCCATGTCAGCTAACTCAGGCCAGATGGCATTTGCCAACCGCGTGCAGCCACAAATCCCTGAAACAGAGTCGGCTCCCTACTACAGCTCCTCCACCCTGCCCAGAGACAGCCTGACACGTCGCATGGATGTGCCACCGGAGATGCCGTCTCAGCACCAGTCCACACTGGAAAGGGTTTCGCGCCATGCCTCCCAGCGCCACTCCCTCATGTCGGCTGGAGGAGCTGTTTGCCGAGAGCCAAGCTTTAGCCGTCGCTCGCACCATCCTCCACTTCTCGCTAGGGTCAACTCCACCGGTGGCTGCGATGCACGTCACCCACTCATACCCAATGGCTACCTGACACGCCAGCACAGCTACAGCGAGCAGCCCGAGCTCCAGCGTGGAGCTGTGGTCCGTCGCACAGCCTCACTGAAACCTGATGTCCCTCCCAAACCACTCTTTATCCCTGCCACCTCACCTGTAAATCAGGCTGGGAAGTTCAACTACTGAGCTCCCATGGACTCCTCACTTGCACTTCAGAGTGTGTAGACTAACAAATCTACACTTGTTCATAGAGCAAGACTAGACTCCAGTCTAGGTTGCTTAGTTCTGTCTAGGGGCAGCTTTTGAATTAATGCTGCACCGCCACTGAGAAATGGAGTCAGTCAAAAGGAGAAAAACAAAAAAAAACTGCAATAGAACTGATAATGGCTGCCAGTGTTGTCAACTTCACATTTGAATTTGACTCTTTTTTTCTTTCTTTGTGCCTCATGAATATTTGTACCATATTGGTATTGCTCAGCTATTTGCTTATAGAAGGTGAGGAAGTAGAAGAGAATGGAACAGTGCCCATCTTGTTCTAGGCTGCCACTGTGTTGAGTGTTGCTTTTCAGTGTTCTCCTGAATTCTTGGTTATGGTATTACTAATGTAAGGCTGAGACTAACCTAGGCTTGAGCCTTATCCTGATCCTGATCCTGATTCTGATCCTGATTCTGATCTCTCTGCATTGAACTATTTTGTTGATGTAGACTTGATGGACTGTATCGATCCCAGTTCTAAACGTGTATATATATGCATGTGTGTATATATATGTGTTTATATTTACACAGTATATGTATGCATATACCTAAACAGTATATGTATTCTGATAAAATGGATGATCACCTCTAAAAGTAGCTCTTTGCCTTATTTTGACAGGTAAACTTACAGTTAAAATGCCCTCCCATTATGATTTTACCCTACAAATCTTAAATCCCCTTGTAGAACACATGAGCAATAACATATTTAGTTGTATTGCCATACTTTATGCAACCGCTCTGCCCACATTTAGAGTGTTATGGTCAAAAGTAACAATTCAAAAAAAATGTGTTATTCATTCGCTTGATAGCCCTGTTTACAAATTGGATGAATTGGTCTTTAATTTGGCGTTATGGATATAGATGTATGTAAGACGAATGTAATCAGATATGCATCAGGCTCATGAGTTTATCCAAAGCAGTTCGTCTTTTAAGCTCTCCTAACCCATGGACGCTACGGTCCAGTTTCTTTCATGCAGTTTAAGCCACACTGCAGATTATCATCAGTGTAAATTTCCTTCTTTAAGTGTGGGCTTAAGCCGTGAAAACGGACTCCTCGTGCCAGAATGCAAACTTGAGCCCAGATCTGAATCTCTCCTGTTTTCATCACCTTCAAATGTGTTTTATCATTATTAACTTTGTAGCTGTTTGGTGTAAATAGAAGAACAATAACTAGCCAAAATCTGTTTGTGTAAATTTGTGCCTTATTTAATATGGTATGTGTTACAGTGGGAGAATGCAACAGGGAGAAGAGAGAGATGCTGCCATTATCATTTAATTTGCAAATTTTAAAAAGAAATGAGCTTTGGTGTTTGTATGTGTCATACATATATATAAATATATAAATATAGAATATTGTAGATTTATATTTCTATTTAGACATTTTTAATATCCCCTTACTGTGTGAATTACTTTTGGATCTGCAGCTCCCTGTTTTATAGTTCTTCACCACTTTGTTTCAGTCCTATATGTATGTGTGCATGTAAAGCAATGCATTGCACAAGAAAACAAAAAAATAATTGCAGGAAAGGTTGGTCTGAAGATTTCAGATTTAATTTAATCCAAAGGGGCCAGTTCTCTTTTGATCCAAAATGAAAGTGTGTCCCAAAAATGAACTTTTCTTAAACATAATGCTCAAAATGGAAAAAAGCAGCTGTTTGGGTTATTACTGTGTTTGAATGAGGTGTGTGTGTGTGTGTGTGCGTGTGTGTGTGCGCACATTTATTGGCTGGCATTCAAACATATTTCTGTCTCAACTTTGCTCCACTGTTACACTGTCACACTGAACAGTTTTATATGGTTCCCAACTCGAGGACATCTTATCCCATCTAAATGTCCCAGAGAACTCTTGGTGCTGGTCAGAAATCTTTTTCTTATGAACACTTGAATTAATTTGTCAAACCAGTTCCCCCAGTAAAAGGTACTACTCTGTGTTGCTCCGTGTTACACCAAATGCAATGCCATGTTTTATAACCAGCTGATGTATAATATGCAACATACATACAATATTAGGATGGTTACATAAAGACCTGTTAAGCAATGGCTGTTTACTGAAATGAAGTTTGCCATTTCAGTAACATCTGTGAGCAAACGGTACAGGTCATCTACCTGTAATCGGAATCATTTCCTTGAATTGCCATTATGATTATGATTATGAAGGAAAGGGAAAGAATGATGTGTCTGCTTTGTTTGCTTCAGCCGCTGAGGGTTTTGTTATTGCACAGTGTAAATAAAGAGGATGGACAGATCCTGAATGCAGAACTCTGTTCTTATTACTGCAACAGGAAATGTTCCTCTGCCTCTGCTTTTATTGAAGACCATTGTATTTTACTTATAATAGAAATAAATCTGAAGACCTGACATGCATGTTTTTTTGGACCAACTGTGTAAATTCATATTTTGTAGATTTTTTTTTTTAACAGTATGTGTAATTCCCCGTTGTGCCCAGTTGACTTCAGCTATTGACAAATCAAAGCTATTTAAAATAAATGTCTCAACGTACATTTAAAGGTTGTTTTAAGAGAGGGCAGAGAACGATGTTATGAAACTGTTTTACTTTTTTGCGCATACATGGTGTGTGGATCACACGTATGAAAACTTGTGAAGCATAAGGTTTGTGATGTTGTAACACTTCTGTAGTACATCAGCTGTGTTTTTGCTGGAGAAGGAATTAGTAAAAATTTGCTGAGCAGAAATGAGAAGAAGAAAAAAAAACTCATCTATGCTGAAATGCTGTCTTAAATTTGAGGTTTTTCTTCGCCTGTCATTTCAGACTTTTTTCACAATCAGACAAGATTAAATGTCGGGCTTCAATTTGCCTGAAGATCTGAACCAGCGGCAGGGATCACCAGACTGCACTGCGCTGTCCTGATGGAAGACATCATTTTTGCTCTTATTGCATAAACAGGAATAGAGAGGATTAGAGCACTAATACACCAAGAACTCTACTTATTGCATGCGATCCTAGTCCCATTTGATTTGTGGGATATTTGAGTTATTAACACTGATATCCTGGAAATGTTTAAAACCGTTTCCGTCTAAGGGTTTAATTTAACTGGGTGTCTCGGCATCAACTTTCTTCTTCTACTTCTTTGACTTCTACTAATTGCAGTGAACTCTCAGTTCTCATGCATACTCGTTCCACCAGGTCCCATGGCAGGATAATTATTGAGGCAAAGTGACAAGAGACCTGACCTACCAAGAACTGGAGTGAATGGTGCTGCTTTATTGGTACAAAAATCACAGGATTCCCAGACATTTAATTAAAAACACAACTAGATGGCAGAAAAATTAGTGCAAAAACATATGTAGACCAAAAAAAGCCTAATAATGTGCTTTTTCATCCTGAAAGCCCTAAACTGTAGAAAAAAAAGTTAAAACACCAATTGAAGTTAAACCCCAAAAGACTGACTGATGTACTGAATAGTGATGAACTACTATTTTTTTCTGACAGATGCAAGAAATTTAGATGCTTGCACTTTGCTTATTTACTTTCTTTTTCTTTTTTTTTGATAGGACACTGCAAAATCCCAAAAGCATTGTAACATACATGCACTGGTCAATTTATTAGGGACACCTGTGCCACTGATCATTCATGCACTTATCCAGGTATCATAAAAGCATGCAGAGACAGCTCAGGAGTTTCAGGTCATTTTTACATCAAAGATCATAATTGGGTAAAAAAGTATGGTCTTGGTGAATTACATTTACATTTACACTGCTGACTTTAAAAGGAATCTGAGGCTAAGGGCTCACTGGACATCCAATCAAGATTGGAAGACCAGGCAAATTCCCTGTAGCCTAAAAATCTGCTGTTTCTGAAATACCTAAAACCAAGTCTAAAACCAAGGCAGTGAGATAACTTTCACCCCCATTCTGATGTTTGAAGAGAAAATTAAATGAAGTTCTTGTCCTGTAATGGCATGACTTTATGTGCTGATGCAATATATAGCTGCTTGGATAAATGTGTGAATGAGAAGGAGTACACCTCTTAACGTGACTGGTGAGTGTAAATATCATGAGTAAATGAAAGAAAAAACACTATCTACCAGATAAGATTATATTAACTTGACATTGGGGTCCAGGCTGGTTAACTTTTATGGCAATTCAGTAAATGTTTTTTTCTGAATGGTGTTA
>JAOVYV010000045.1:21981397-22013260 GCA_025674545.1 Hassar affinis | reverse complement strand
GATATTCTATGTGGCACTGTTAAAATAAAGCTGGCATAAAATTATGAGACGTTTCATTTATTTTTTTGTTATAAAACCTTTAAAGTCAGTGGGGGATCAAATACTTATTTCCTCCACTGTAATTTGGTTTAAAAAGGACATACTAGTGCTCCAGACTAGTAGTCAACTATACTGTTTATCTGTTTAGCCTGTAGTCTGTGTTTAGGAGTGATAGCTGTATTTACTGATGATATTGAACTGTAATCCTAGTGGAACTGTGAACTGTATGGATTTCTTTTTTATTCATGATTATTCACACCCTTGAGGACTTGAGAACCAGATTTATTTTCTGAAGTGTGGATTTGGAGAAGGACTGCAGGATTTAAGGCACCATTTAGCTGGCCAGAGACAGCTCTCATCTCACACCAGCCTACTGAGCCCGTAACCATAGTGACAACCTCAGAGAAACACTTAAATGTATTCTTTGCCCTCTGTGATCATTTCAAAAATAGAATAAATTCTTCATAGCTCATCTGGGATCCATGATATTCTCTTCCTACTGGTACCTTCATGGAGAACACTCCCAGACATGTTTTTCTTTAAATGTTTGACTAAGTATCTAGTAGTGTATTTAATTACTACATGACTCTAAAACAGAGATGTGGGAGAGCTACCTCAACCAAAGCTGGCCAGTTATTTCTGCACAGTCATTTACAAGTCTTACAAAAAATGTACAATTGAGACAATTAGTATTATTTGAAGCTCCAATGCACCCAGTATGAGGACATGTTGCTTTAGTGCAGGGGTGTCAAACTCAGTCCACAAAGGGCCAGAGTGGGTACAGGTTTCCCTTCACACCAAGCCTTATTCCAAATGTTTTTAATCAGTGGATCTTGACTTTCAGTAGTGTCTGGCTTCTGCTTGGTTGAAAAGAAAACCTGCACCCACACCGGCCCTTGGTGGATTGAGTTTGACATCACTGCGCAAGTATAATGAAATGTAATGAAATTCAACTATGAGACTTTTCTTTATAACTTAGTGTGTATTAACTAAATGAATGGTGAACCTTCTTTACTGTATATATTTGGTTATGAATTAGGGGCCTAAACTATTTCCATATCCCTACCTTGATTTTGTAACTTTACCACTTGACTACAATATTTCCCAAATGCATATTATCAGAATATTTGATATGAGACGTATCTGAGGAGCCCTACGATGGATTAGCGCCCTGTCTAGGGTTGGTTCCTGTTCCACTCAGAGTTGCTGGCTGGCCACCGGCTCCCCCTTGACCCCGTAACTGGGAATAAGCGGTACAGATAATGACTGACTGACTGACTGATGTATCTGAGGTCATGCTTCTCTGTTATGTGATTTTGTGTGCGTTGTTGTTCTTGTTAGTACCAGTTATAATGCATAAAACGGTGATTTATTATTTAAACACTAATGTGTAACCTGGCATATGGTGAACTGAAATGTGTTATATATTCTTTAACACTAGAGGGCACACCACAGGCACACTTTCAGTCCTAGAGTCAAATGCTCAAACACATTCAGGAAAAACTATACACACATTCTTGAATATCCTCACATACTGTAATAAAAAAAAACCCAAAAAACCTTTGCCTCCAAACTCATGACAAAAAAATCTATATATTATATATTAGATTAAGATATCAAATATATTAGCTGTCTACTACAGTACCACAGCTGAATCAGCTCAAAGTGCATGCTTCCAGCTTTAATTTATTTATATATTCATCCAAAACAGGTGAATGGTGTAGGACAGATTTATTCATTCATTTTCTTGACCGCTTATTCCTTTTCAGGGTCACGGGAGAGCCGGTAGCATAGGGCGCAAGGCAGAAACAACCCTAGACACACACACTAGGGCCACTTTAGAGATACCAATCAACCTAACCTGCATGTCTTTGGACTGTGGGAGGAAACCGGAGTACCTGGAGTAAACCCACGGACACGGGGAGGACATGCAGACTCCACACAGAAAGGACCCAGACCACCCCACCCGGGGTTCGAACCCGGGACCTTCTTGCTGTGAGGCGATGGTGCTACCCACCGAGCCACCGTGTCGCCCTGGGACAAAAACGCTCAAAATTAAATTGTTATTTTTAAATATCCTTTGTAGTCAATGACTGCCTGAAGTCTGGGACCCATGGACATTAACAGATGCTGAATTTCTTCCCTGGTCCCGTATGTGTAGTCTAGGCAGTTATCTACTTGATGTGTAAAACACTGAGCACCAGCACACACACTGCGATGTACAGTATGTGTTCTCAATATAGTTTTACTAGCAATTTAGATGCAGTTATTGAAATGCTAACATTCATTCATTTATCTTCAGTAACCACTTCACGGTGGTTGTGTAGCCACACACACTCTTAATCCCATTTTTGGTGGTTAGACCTTTACAATAATCTCAGCTAGATAGAGAGAAATTGAATTTACCATACAGGTACTGCATGGTAAGAGAGATGAGATGACATGCATGGTATGGGTGAGAGAGTTGTTCATTGCTTACAAGGATTCAAAGATTCAAGGAGACTTTATTGTCATTCACATCACATGTGGTACAACCCCAATTCTAATGAAGTTGGGATGTTGTGTAAAACATAAATAAAAACCTTTTCCTCTTTGGCCCCGAGGACACGGCGTCCATGATTTCCAAAAACAATGTGAAATGTGGACTCATCAGACCACAGGACACTTTTCCACTTTGCATCAGTCCATCTCAGATGAGCTTGGGCCCAGAGAAGCCGGCGGTGTTTCTGGGTGTTGTTGATATATGGCTTTCGTTTTGCATAGTAGAGACAATGGTTTTCTGAAGTGTTCCTGAGACCATGTGATAATATCCATTACAGAATGATGTCGGTTTTTAATGCAGTGCCACCTAAGGGATCAAAGGTCACGGGCATTCAATGTTGGTTTTCAGCCTTGCCTCCTACTTGCAGATATTTCTCCAGATTCTCTGAATCTTTTGATGATGATATGGACTGTAGATGATAAAATCCCTATATTCCTTGCAATTGCACAGGACTATTGGACTATTTGCTCATGCAGTTGTTCACAAAGTAGTGAACCTTGCCCCGTCCTTGCTTTTGAAGGACTGAGCCTTTCGGGGATGCTCCCTTTATACCCAATCATGACACTCACCTGTTTCCAATTAACCTGTTCACCTGTGGAATGTTCCAAACAGGTGTTTTTTGAGTATTCCTCAACTTTCACAGTCTTTTGTTGCCCCTGTCCCAACTGTTTTGGAACGTGTTGCAGGCATCAAATCCATTTGAACTTTAAATATCTTGTCTTTGTAGTGTATTCAATTTGCAAATCATTGTATTCTGTTTTTATTTATGTTTTACACAATGTCCCAACTTAATTGGATTTGGGGTTGTATATGAGCTTTAAGTTAATCCCTCAAGCTGTAAATTTCTGCAAGGCCAGTGAGTCTGATGCATTTGCTTGAATGTCTAAGAGCTTCCACTGTGTCCTGTGGGTGTTTATCTCTCTGACATTGGTTGCTTTCAATTACCTTCCATATCCAGAAAGAGAGGAACTCAACAGGGTTCACAAAAGGAGAATGTGGTGGGAGAAACATGAATGTCCTCCAGTTCACTTGTACACTAGTGGTAATTGGTGGTATCGAACATTATCCCAAGTCACCACACCATGCTTCAGCTAGTGTTGTTCCTGGCCTTGTTGTGTTGGAATTTTTGGAATAGGATGCTGTGATCTTAGAGAAATAAAGAGTTGCTGTAGGCCATGGTCAGTTAGGATGACTCTCTGCTCTCTGCATTTCTGATCTTCTCTCACTACTGCCTGTCCTCTTCATCTTTCTCTATCCCATTCTTCCTCTTCCTTAAATCTGTAATGTATGTGAGAAGGCTCATTCATTCATTCATACATTCATCTTTAGTAGTTGCTTTATTTCTGGTCAGGGCCACAGTAAGTTTAGAGCTTATCCCAGGAAGAGGGATAAGGTATAATGAAGAGGGTTCAAGGTAGGTGAATTCACCCTAGATGGGAAGCCAGTCCTTCACAAGGCACCATGCGTACATGTCGATCTACCAACCTGCACATTTTGAACAGTGGGAGAAACCAGGACAAGCCAGAAGAAACCCATGCAAGCTAGGGGAGAACATATGATACTGAGAAAATGCAACACTAGAGATGTGAGAAAGCAGTACTACACACTGGGGCAAGAAAGAGTTTACAAACGGACACAAAATTTGAACTTTTGGAGAAAATGGCAAATAATTTTTTGTAAACATGTGAAAACGATGAAAAAGTAACTGGAGGTCCTGGTAACTGTAATTAGTTTTATGTAGCATGGAGACTGTTTTAAAGACATGGAAATTTCATTTTGGATGTTTGTGTCTTGTGTTTGGAAAACAATGTATATGATTTTTTTAGTTTCAAATGCTTGATTTGAGAGAACTAAAATTAATTTGGAGAAATATCAACTGAGTGAAAAAAACCCTAAGGACTCCAGTGCACAGTATTGCTGACACTGAATCAATAGGTACATGAACCTTGCAAAAAGGAAGTGGTTTGGCTCCATGGTGGTATGGCAAGGGGCAGAGTAGGGCACAGATAATAAAGAGCCTTTACAGTTTTGTATCTTAGGAAATGTACGCAGCTGAGAAAGATGGAGCGGTGTGAAAAACTGTGTGGTGTTTGCATTTTGAAGGCAGTGTTTTGTGTATGATGTACTGTATGATGCATGCAATAAGTGCTTATAGAAATGTGTTTGAAACACTATTTTAAAAATGTGTGTAAGCAATTGGGAACACCTACATCTTTAAAACCTGTACTAAGAAACTGTCTATGCCTGTCTCATTTTTAATTTTTATTATTTTATTAATTATTCATTTTATATCATTTTTATTGAGGCAGTTTTAAAAAATAACTTGTTTTGCCTGCCTTTGGTTCTAATCTACATCACATCTGATGTTTTCTCTGGCTTACCAGCAGGGGAAAAATCTGCAAGCATGTCAAATCGAGGCTTGTCGAGTGTGTGCAGTTGTAGGTCTCTTCCAGTGTCAGGGGTGGTTGGCAGACATGCACATAAATGTTATGGACATGTTTCTTACCTCATCTTGCTGAGAAACATTCTGAAATGAAGTGAAGAATGGAGTAAATGATGGTAAGAAGATCAATTGAATGTAAGAGAGTTTGGGCATATCATGCTCTACGCTTGAATGTTTATGACTGACTGACCATACCTTATATAGAGTATAGAGTGATGGTCCGGTGTCTGGCCACTTACATCCAATGAATGATGGTCACATCAGCTGAATCTGGCTCACAATATCCCCACAAGTCAATCTTGGTTAAAGCAAATCTCATACATAAGAGTTTTGACTGTCTGCCCCAAACTGAAATGAAAACAAGGGAGTTGTTGAGATATAGCGTTTTCACAGTTCTTCTGGTCGGAGCCAGGGTGAAAACAGAAGGGCCGATGTCCGTTTATGTAACCTCCGGCCTCTGAACAGGGCAGTCAGTGCCTTCGTCTGATCAAGGCGACTGACACTGAAGTGTGAAGGCAAGGGGTTATTCCAGCATAGGGCATTTTTTTACTGATGGAGCCCCAGAATCCACAAGGAGCCAGTTGGCTGTCTGGTTCCTTCCTGTTCACAGGTTGATATCAGGATTTTGATTAATGATTTTTTTCTTTTCCATCAGCAGGATTTGCAGTAAAACAAAATAAATGTTCTGGAGTGCCTGTGTGAACAAGGTTTACAGTAATAAAGAGCGTGCTCAGCACTAATGTGTAAACTCTTCATGGGCTTTTATTTTGGCTTGCACAAAGCCAGGAACCTAAAATTAATAGGCAGCAAGTGAGACAACGAGGGAGAGGGAAAGATAGAAAAAGGTTGAAAGAAGGAAAACAGATGGGGAAATAGAATTTCAGTATGTGTGCATGTGTGTGCCTAGGAGAAGGGAGCCTCTTATACTGTCTCAGCGGGGGCTTGGGCCAAGCTTCGGCCTAGTCTCGTCTGCCCAGCGGGGGCCTTTCCTGAATGAGCCGCCCAGAGGAGGGGCACCTGCCTGAGCTACAAACACAGCACAGGCAGGAGGTGTGGACCAATGAGGGAGGGGGGAAGGATGGGTGGTGAATGGAAAGACACTCAGGAAAAGGACAAGGATTCAAACTCTGAAATGCATAGGTAGCATAAAAGTACAGCTTGGAAATGAAAATATGTGCCCTTTACCTCACCCTGTAGTCTGTGGTCAACCTCCGACAAAACAAGAAATTTTGTGCAAAAACAGCCATGGTGGTTATTGTTGGAGAGTCATACGATACCAAGTCTTGTGTCTACCAACATAAACTGACAGCTTACAGATTTATCAACCCCCCCAGGTCGATATTTTCTTCTGTTTGGACCCAGTGGGTAAATACATGTGCTTAAAGTTTATCACACACTCAATCTTTCAGTCTAGCATGGGGAGAGAGGGGGTGTTATAACTTGGTCAAGGTATTGAATAGATAAAGTGTTAGTGGTCTACCAACATATTTGCAATCACAGTACTGGACCAGATGATATAGCACAGATTCATAAAAGCTGCTGATGAGCAGTAAAGAAGCTGAGTTGTAATAACGTGAGAGACCACTTTGTTCAACAGAAATTCGCTGAGCTCCGTATGTATTATAGATCTGAGGCTGGTCTGGCATCGGAGGGTCCATGCTGGTTTCACAGAGAACGAAGCAGGAACGCCAGCTAGCACGTTTCTCCCAGGTAAATGAAAACACATGCTAAAGGAAAGAAGTGAAACAGAGGTACAGTTTTGCACCAATGCTTCTCAAACACCAAGTTCTGATTTTAGGGTGCCTCTTTTTTTTTAACAGACTTATTTCCACTGTGATTGAAGAATTATATTTTTAATAGGGACTAGAAAGGTTCTTTTTGAAGCCCCAGTATGAAATGTACTATATTCAATCACAAAAGGCAGACAGATACACAGCTTCACAAATCTTACTGTTACACAAAGTGTAAAGTGTTCATGCACATAAGAGTTCCTCATGCAGCCTGACACCATGCTGCCATTCAAACATTTACAGAGAAGACACTGGCTTTCTCACTCACATGTTACTCACATAAGAACATCGCATGCATGTCATAAATTAAGTTAGTGCCAACATTTATGCATGCAGTGTCATCTGTTCACTAGATTTTTTTTAATTGATTTAATTGATTTGCTTCACACTAATTTGTCCTAATTATTACATTGAACCCAAATAGTGAAATGACTTAAATGTATTTGGCAAAATGCCATTGAAGTGGATTTTATATATGTCATTTTACACAACATACACAGAGATTAGAAGAAAATGCAATCTGAAATCACACTCTTCAATTACTGCTTGTTTTAAATAACAAAGAAAGCAGTTCAGACATCAATAAATAAAACACACCTATACTTAATTGCATTAAATTTAATAAATGAACATTTATTCTATGCAGCATCATTGGCACTCTCAAATACTCAGGATAGAGGATGCTTTATTACCACTTTGAGGGCAGAACCATGAATCACATCACAGACTTCAGTATAAAAGGGGTATTTTTATTCATTAATATATATTATTGCCACAAATGCATATATATATGATTTTTTGTGACTATGCTTTGTGCAAAGCAATGCAGGGAAAAGGCAGATGCAAAAGTAAATGCAGTTTGCTGTAAAAGGCAAACAAAGTCTGAGGTTGTGAAGAGTCATAGACAGAGTTTGAATGCAAATGTAACATCTAATACATTCTAGGCAAATATCTTCCATGATAGTTTTCCAAATATATAAATTAGAGCCAAGCATTCAGTAAAGTACATCAGTAGAAGAAGCTTTGCAAGGATGCACGATCAGTGTTACCTAATCTGTATTATTGCTGATTTACTGCTGTAAAAGGAATCGTGTAAACTTAAAATAAAATAAAAGCTTAGAAACATGACAGATGAAATTATGTACTCACAGACAAACAGAATAAATGCAATCTGACATGTCAGTGTGCAAAGGTAAAATACTGCAGTTTATGTAAGTTGCGTCATGTAAGTTGTTACACATTTACAAATCCTAAAGAATGGACAAGACTAATGTTTATCCTCTTCAAAGAGCAAATTCCAATGGGAATTGTTCTGTAGCTTTGAGCCTAATTTAGATATATGACCTTTCCCTTCATTAGGGCTAATAAACCAATTTGGTTTTCAAATGTTTCACGCCTGTAGTGAAAATTCCCTTTGGGCAAGTTACAAATCATGTCAAACTTGTATCGTCCCTTTAATGTTGTGCCTTTGGTGTCTCCTCAAACAGATGTTTTGCACACTTAGTGATAATTATTGGTCTGCTAGTTGAGGGTCCGTTGCTTCATTATGAGCTTTGCTTTTAAAAAGCATGAGAATCTCTTATAAGCAAATTATTACACTTTGCTTTTTAGTAGAGAAAATGTTTATGGTATGCTGTAGTCAATCCGACTAAAACTTAGGAAAATCCTAAACCCAATGACCATAATGGGTGAATAGTTTACTTAATATATTGAGATTTATAACTGCAGCAATAATGCTACAACTGAAATACATAAGTACCAGAACAATATTAATTTAAAAAGATGTCTGTAATTTGCTCTGCATAGGACTGGCATTCTATTCAGTGTATAGTCCCATCTTGAGCCTAGTGTTCCCAGGACAGGCCATGGATCTATCATGACCCTGACCAGAATAAACTGGTTATGGTTACTGAATATGAATAAATGATGTACTGTATGTAATAGTGACAAAAGCAAACTGGCAAAAGTTGTGAAAAGTGCACTTATTTATGAGCAGGTAAAAAGTGCTTTCACTGGTGAATAGAGCTTCCCTTTTGGCAGAATGAAGCAGCTGTGCTTGTGGTCTGCTTGTTTGTTCGGTGTCGCTTTCCTGTCAGTAATGTGTAAAAAAATGGATTTACGCATGAGTTCCCGTATGTTAGTCCTGTTAGGATCCGGTTAACAGTAACCTGTGTGCCTACAGGCACAACACGTAGAACATCTGGTCGATAGAGTGGCAGCAACTGCCAGATCCAGAATGGGAGGAAACAGGCCCAGAATGCAAGCACAATTCCCAGGATGAGAAGCAGGACTTTGGGTCTAGGAGCACGGGGTGGGTTGGCGCTAGATCCACCAGCCCATGCTAACTGTGTCTGTGAAACCCAATAGTGACGCCCCAAGGCTGCATACAGACACCCAATGGCCAAGCCTGGTCCTAGGATACTGGTGCAGAATAGTATGCTTAGGTAAGCCTTGGAGCTTTGCTCATCCCATGCTGGAACACACAGTTTGCCCTCCTGGTTTTCTCCATCCTCCAGGTGCAGAGTAATCATCATGGGTAGGCTGAGTGCCACAGCAAGGCCCCATGCCAGAACCACACGCCGCAGGCCTGAGGTTGGAGCTGAAGAGGCAGCAAGTGGGTCTGCCACGGCACGGTATCGGTCCAGACTCATTGCAGTCAGTGTGAAGATGCTAGCGTGCATGGTGAGCAGGTCCAGGCTGAGCAGGAGGCGGCAGCCAAGTTCACCAAAGGCCCAATCAGATGCCAGGCTGTCGTAGACGATAAAGGGTGCAGTGGAGAGGTAAAGCAGATCTGCCAAAGCCAGGCTCAAAACCTGCAAATGAAGTGAAGAAGAAGACGACGAGGACAAGGTGGGGGAGGAGGTAGGAGAGTGAGAAGGGGAAAAGGTTCTAAGGCATGCAGGAGTGAAACAGCAGCTTGATGCCATGTTGTGTCTCCTTCTGGGGCCCCTGCGGCGTTGAATGAGAAGCCCCAGAGTGTAGAGGTTTCCCAGAATGCCCAGTAGAGACAGGAGTGAGAGAAAGAAACAAAAAAGAGCGGTGGATGCCACACTTGGGGAAGGATAAAGTGATGGAGAAGAGGAAGGGGTGGACAGGTTAGAGAGGTAAGAAAAGGTGTAAGATGGAGCTGGGGAAGAGAAGAGAGAGACGGAGACTGATTCTTCCATTTGGCTTGGAAAGAAGATACTTCACTGAACACCTTGACTCAAGCACAATTAATAAATGCCAGAGTAGAGCTTTGTGTTTGTTATACAGTCAGAGTATTAGACGGTGTAATGTTAGTACTTTAAGAGAAAAACAGAAAGTGGACTGAGAGGAAAATGGTAAGGGAAAAAAGAGAAAAAAGAGTTAGAGGACTTACTGAGTGATTTTACATACATCAATTTAATGCAAAAATACGCAGATATTTTAAACTGTATAGAATGGAATCAGGAATTCAGAAACCACCACGGCCATAAAAAAGAACTGGAGGCTGTAGGAGCATATCACTGCAGCCATGAGTTTACAGTGTGTGCTTTAATATATGATTTAAAATGTTCTGCGTAAATATGTCATTTGCCTATTTTTATTTTCATGCTTCATATTTATATGCCTATTTATTTTATACAAATGCGCTAAATCGGTCCACGTGCATTACGCACTCGGGCGGCGTTAAAACGCTTTATGAGCCTTGTCTAGTGAGAACAAAATAAGATCAAAGTAATTAGGTAGGTGAACTTAACAAATCCGTATTTTGTAAATAAAAAAAAAAACAACCAAAAAAAACAGGCCACCCGAATAAACGAAACCGCGCAAACCGGAGCCCTGCGTAACCAGTTTACGCACAGCAAAAACACCAGTATGGAATTAACACCAACAGCGTTTATATATTCCAGTTGAAATATATAAACGCTGTTGGAGTTAATTCAACACTGTATGTGTTAATTAAACACTGTTTTTGCTGTGCGCCTTACCTGTAAATATAACCTATAGCAAGCCTTTATTCATTCTTTATTATTCATTCTTAGTCTGTTAAAACCAAATCTAGCCTAAATGACTTATGTTTATAGATGACAGTTTAAACTGTTGCCGATTTATTGATAATTAGTCAAATGTTCTGCATTTCTCTGCAGTTGTCGGGCATATGTATCTATTCTTCACCGCTGAGTGTGTAACTTTATATCTGTGAGGAAATTAAAGCCCGGAGGAAATTCTGGGCCACATGGTGACTCCGTAAGCGACTCTGGGCTACTGGAGGAAAAGCAACCGATACGCATCACTTCGCGCCCGCGCGCCCACACACACTCACACACACACACACACACACACAAGGTCAGTCAGGCCCGTATTTTATAGTGCTATTCTCTTTGCGGGGTGGAGGTAGGCTATTCGTATCCAGATTAGTCTCATTTAACAAAGATATTTGGATTCTCTTGGCGCAAGAACTCGAGGTTTATGTTTGATTCGATTTTACGATATTAATCTAATCTAAGGAGTCACTGAACTGCTATTTTATTGTGTGTTATGCGAAAATGTAATCAATATACATGCAGGTTATTATTTTACTCCTAATAATAAATAGCTCGGAAGTCTACTCAATAGTCTACTCCATGTCTTAATTCCATCCTCTGATCACCGCTGCACGATAACGATAACGCACTGCAAAATGTCAGCGTCGATTTAAAGAAAATTAAAATAATCTATGAAATAAAAACTGATCATTCGTTATGTCGTTTGCTGTAACATTTTTAACAGAACTGAAAACGATTCAAATGACCTAGCAGAATCCTTCATGAGCCTATGATTAAGAGGCGAGCTGTCAGATTTTATTAAAACAACCCTGTGACATGGGAAGATCGGCATGTGCCTGCCTGATGTCATAAACTCAACAACATTTCACTAGGTCATTTTCTGCAGTTATCAAAACTTATAAAACGATTGAAGTAACTCAGTAAGCACGTCAGTGTAAAGTGAGTTTACCTCCGGCTGCGGAGCTCAGATGGTCTTATTCCTCTGTGTGCACTGTCCTGTCCAAACCCGCAGCTCGACACAGAGGCTTCTCCAAATTCCCCTGGTGGCTGTCCATTTAAAAAAAAAACCGTCTCTTATCCTTTTGTGTGCGTTTTTATTTAAGATTGTTTTTACACTTCAAGGACAGAACAAGCCGTTTCCTGTGATAACTCTGAGCTGCTGAGGAAAGCTTCTCATACACCTTGTCCATTACACTCATACAGTAACCGGAGAGGCGGGGCCAAGCGGAATACGGGGCGGGGCCTAACGAACAGAATGTAATTAATCAATTAACTACCAACGATCTGTCACTTTCGGTCATTTCAGTGTGTTAAGATACTGTCACTCAGATGCAGGTTTAATACTTAGAATAATTAAAGAATGCTATAGTTATGCACATCTAACAATAATGTATTCATTTTATTTCAATAAATTGCAAACCAAAAAATTACACAAGACACACTGGTGTGCCAATATTGCACCATGCATAAATGGCTATGTCAAACATGCGTCAATGTAAATGTCAAAAATCTATATGCGCTTTTAATTTAGACGAGTTGATTTCTACACAGTAAAAAAACGGAGTTCTTTTTTAACCTAGAGTATTGGAGTATTTACAACTATATACAGAGTAAATCCACTCTAAGAGCAGAGTTAAAAGTCAGTGTAAAATTCTGCAGACATGCAGTGAAAAATTTAACTCTAGAGTGATGATTACGCGCCAGCCTATGCTCCCTAAAATATTTATGCCACATGAATCTACTTAAGCATTTAATTAAATGATTAACCCAATATGACTAGCAACACCTTTAAAATCCATTAGCCCTCTAGAGACCAGATTTATCGTGTATTATGGGTTAATCATGCTTGAAAAATGCTGGATAACATTCTGATATTTACTACCATCCAAACCACAGCTCAAAAACGTTCAGACCATGAGAAATATTGTATTGCAACCCTAAGGATTACAGGAATGCATTACCATTCATGGAAAGAAAAGGTTTGAACAATTTGTCTCCATCATGTTTATTTCCAGGCAAATTTAAAAGACCTTGAGAAGACATATTGCAGTGGAGTTGGGAGCTTTAATTACTGTGTAATATAGAGGTCTGCGGGACAGTAAAAAGCACTTTTAAAACTTAAATGGTAAATTTATCTATAATGTATTTAATACATTAAATGTAATTAAATGTACTTACTGCAGTTACTCCTTTTTTCAGCTTTCAGCAAGCAAACACACAAAACTACTTTTGTTAGGGTAAAAATATACCAAATAATTATAAGATGTACAGTATTTGTGTAAAAATTATTCATAAATAATCTTTTTGTTCTATGTAAAATGCTTTTTTTTAAATATGTACTCCACCTTTGTTGTATTCCTAAAACAAAATAATAGAGATAAATGTATCTGGAGCTGGTCGGTCCACATGTGCTCTTTCCTGTAAAATGAGAATGACTCATAGGATGAAGGCAGTCCAGTGGAAAGGAACATGTGTCAAGCCACTGACCAGAGTGGGAGAAAAGGAGAGAGTTATAGCTTTGTCTTCTTGTGAGCTACTGACACCAACTTCAGATTCAGTCCTCATGCCAACACACACACACACATGCACAGACCAGAGAACTGCATGCATTTGATAGCCAACACACACATATCTGCACATCCAGCATACTTTAGAGCCAACGCACACATCACCAACACTCTTCTACTTCACACCAGCACTCAACACCAACATTGGCAACCCTCAAAGACATCTAATCCCATGGAGGGAAAAGAGTGTGTGTTAGTGTGGCTTCGGGAGCTTAGTGCTCAGGCTCTGGCTCACACTACAAAATGGAAGAAGAGATATTATTCCTAGTAGAAATAAAAGTAGTCTCTGATTTTTCTCACGGCATATGCTAATGTCATGAGAGCCAAGGTACGAATTAAGCAGTTTAAGATGATAGCTGAACTCCAAGTGTCATTATACAAGTCATACAATATTTAAGGCCCATTATTTAAGTTTTTATATTGATTGTATGTTATATGATTGTATCATTCGGTAAATAAATTTGAATATGATTTCAACAATGGTAGTTAATCTAATGGACACATTGCGGGACTCCTGACATAGGTTTGTGTGTTCAAGGTGTCCGAGGCATGTGCTGCGTGTTTGCACACAGAAGATGGACACAGACAGGCACCAAGGCTGAGACAAGAGGGAGGGAACATACTTCTCCCTGCAGGGTGTGTGGAATTTCAACAAATACCTGGCACTGGCCTGCCAAAATAGGCAAAGGAGAGAAAGAGAGAGAGAGATGGAGAGAGAGAGAGAGAGAGAGAGAGGGAGAGAGAGAGTAAATAAAATGTAGAAATTGTGATATGACAATAAACAGGTGTGGATTATAGTTAGTAAAACAAAATCCACTTAAAGCCAGTTTACATCTGTTTGCATGAGCTGCTCTATATGTACATATCTCCTGATATACAGTTCACCGTATCAGCATCAGGGACTTTTTTCAAACCCTTTTTCAAAGGTTTTAATATCTCTGTTATATTGAATAGCGCAAACCATGAATTATGATCGCATTATCACTATAGTGCATGTGACACAAAGCCACAGCTGATTAACTGGTCACATTACATATCACAGTGTGGTGGCTTGTATCCTTGCAGCTTAATATGGCCTGGCCTTGGTGAGGGTGTCTCTGTGAAGATGAAAGGGGATAGAATTCCTGAACACACACACTCCGTGCTGTCCAGACCCCCAGCTGGGCCCATGGGTGTTTTAGAAGTGACCTGAATTATTACCTTATTGAAAGAATTACATCCCACAGCAAATGCTTCATTGGGTCCTTTAAATTTGCAAGTGCCCTTGTGCTTTGCTTTCATTATGTTAATTAATTTGTTAAGTGTTTGACTGTCCTCTGACAGATTTCCCACCTGTTTGACTACATCAAAGCTGCAGACTTAATTGAATGGGTGGACATTTTTTGCAGATAACAAATGATTTATATTTTCCTTCTTGGCTAATGAAGCATACAATGAATTATTGATCCACCATGTCTGGAACTGATGCCTATTCACTTTCTGCTAGAGCTAATTTCCTAAACCAAGACCTATCCACTGGAGTCAATGCAAATCAGCAACCCCCCAAATCTCTCTCTCTCTCTCTCTCTCTCTCTCTCTTTCTCACTCTCTATCTATCTATCTATCTATCTATCTATCTATCTATCTTCTTAAACCTAGATAATCATTGTGATGTTAAATTCCATGGATCCTTTACATATACAGCAAGTCAAAAATAATCTTAAAATTATCAAAGTTTGAATGAATGTAAGTGTTGCATGTAAAATAAAAAAAAAATCATGGTATGTCTTGCATGCATATTTCTGAGCACTAATAAAAGGGAAATGGATCCATGATCACACTGTAATCTTGTACTGTGTGGAGGAAAGAAAAGGACAGAGTTGCTCAATTTAGTGGATCTTTTTAGTGGTTGTCAAGTTTCAGAATCAACTGTTGCAGGAAAAAAACAGGAAAGAGAGCAACAGAGAAAATGCAGCACCTGAACTGAACCAAAGATCATTTGAACTGGAAATGTGTGTTGTAGTCAGATGACCAAAATTGAACTCTTTGGCCATAAACATTCACATCAGCATATTTTTGTGACAAATGGGCTCCGTACAAAGAAAAGCAGCTGCTACACTGTAAAATATGGTTTGGGGCTGTTTGTGGCTGGTTGTCCAGGAGCTCTTAAGAAGATTGATGCCATCAGGAATTCTGCTAAGTACCAGGATATTTCATGCCAAAAGCTCACTAATTGTTAAAGAAACATGCAATTTGTCAGAGGTTTGCCATATAACAGATTCTGTCTGAATTGAATAGAGTGCCCACATCCGCAAATATAAGAACATAAAGGTGTTTTTAAGTGCTCTGCAGTGAGGAGTGCTTCCAAGATTCCACTACAAATACCCTCAGCCTTTTTAAGCATTACTGTAAAAGTTTCAATGCTATTATTCTCTCCAGGGTACATATCACCAAATATTCTCAGAATGCTGATTATTTTGAACCCGCCTTTAAACAGAAAACATTGCACGACTTTTGAATTCCAGCTTTTGACAGTGGAAATAGGATTTTTAATAATGTGAGGTACACTCTGTCTGAAACTGGTTTACTCACGACAGATGGAAGCAATATGTACGCTGGCACATTCTGCATTAAAAAGAAACTTCAGTGTGGGACATTCTTGAACTGCCAAATCCAATTCGGAGTTCTAGAGTTAACCTGTTCTGGGTTTCAGCAAGTCAGCAAAAGCAAATTCAAAAACATGGTTTGCCTTGCTAAACGTAAGCAATACAGTGATATAAAAAAAAAAACAGTAGTAGAAATAATGTCTTCTTTGTAATAAAATATAGTAATAATAATAATAATAATAATATAATGGTGATGGTGGTGATGATGATGATGGTGGTGGTGGTGGTTCTGGTTATGCAATAATGTGCTGCCATGTGGTACCATGGGAATCAAAGCATTTTCATGAAATATTAATGTGAGGAAACACTGCACTAATTCAAAAGCAGATTTAAGTTTCTATCCATTACCTTAAAAAAAAAAACAATCAGACACAGCCATCTGATCTCAGAAGAAAAGATGCATTTTAACACTACAAAGGGTTTTAAGACTACATAGGCCTCCATCCAAGACAGAAGATATATTACAAATAAAACCATTTCAGCATCACTGCTGCTCTCCACAGGAGTGGACATCCTACACAGATCAGTGCAAGATAATATGTAGAACATTAGTACTAGCCCTAATCTCACACACTTTATCCAGCTAGTCTTTTATTTCATGTGGACATTATATACAGATGTGCTGGACAAGGTTTGGACAATGCTGCCATACAGTATATAACTACAAAACAAAGCATCCAGTGCTGGCTGCAGACTTTATAAATCTGGGCTCATGTGTCATGTAAGCGTGCTACAGAGGAAATCCCGGTCCTCAAAAAAAATCAGGTTTTTAGGTTCGCTAAACACTACCTGGTGTGATGCTACTTTGCTGCCTCAGGTCCTGGACAGATCAGAAGATTCTACAACCAAACAAAAGGGGGTGCATGCTCAAATGCATGTTAAAACTCGATCTAGAGGGTAGGCCATACAAAATAACAATGATTAATGTGCAATGAGTAATATGCTGAAATGGATAGTTTTATTTTACACAATATATTTTTTCAATTAACATGAACATCTCAATTAAAAGATGTGCATATCTTTCCTACTAGTTTCCTTATAATTACTAATTAATTCTGAAATACTATGGTTTTATATGCTAAGTATTTAAGTGGTTACATTTGTTGTTGTTGTTGTTTGTTTGTTTGCTAAATTTTGGTTCCTAATAAATCTAATTGCAGTCTTAACCACTTGGCAGAGGCAACCAGGTTTTGGGTTAAAAATCAAGGTACTGCTAAATATCCATGTTTACTTGATATACAGTTTTGTTTTGTTTTTTTTGCTTCTTTCTTGCAACATTCCAAACAGCTAGTTCTTTTAGATTTGGTGTCTTGTAGCTGTACCATATACCTGGAAACTTAACAACTCTAAGAATCAGCTAATTTAAACATTCATGGTGATGGATTACAAATGTTTATTGTTTTATTTATGTGCAACCTAGTATTTTGTCAAACCCTGATCAGGTTCTGTGTTTGTATGTTTCTTCCATCAGAAACTTCAATATTTAAATCTCTTGGTTCATGCTAAAATACAATTTATTACATATGGTAGAGTACCATATTTTGCTGCTGATCAGAACCATTCATGATAATGAAATTATTCTAAATGAATGTAAAGGAAATTAAAAAATAACATCTAGAAAACAGAAAAAAACAGTAACCTATAAAACCTTCAAATTGCACATTTTATCTGTGATTCAGCCGAATGCCTCTGCACAGACTGTATAACCATTTCAGATGGTATTTCTTTTCTTTGTTTCACTCACATGTCGTTTAAATGAACAATTTGCAAGTTCCTCACACTATGACTGAAATTATTCTGGCATTTCCCCAGCTTAAAGGCTCCTGCCCTCTAGTGTTTATTCAGTGCTATATCAATTAACCTTTTGATGTGTGTGCTGTTTTAAGAAAATGTTGTAGATGCAAGCAAGCAGAACAGAACAATCAAGCTGCAAATCACCTGTCATGTTATTAAACCATGTTATCAGCACATTTAAGTGTTACACACACCAACATCCATGCCACAAAGTCACGGACATAACCTTCACTCTGATGTCTGACGTGAACTTTAACAGTAGTTCTTGACCTGTATCTGTATGATTTTATGCATTGTGCTGCTGCCACATGATTGGCTGATTAGATCACTGTATGTATGTGCAGGTGTTCAGGTGTATATAATCAATTTCACTAGCCACACCCAGGCTTGATTACTGTCAGACTTGTTGAATCTAAACATCATGTAAGTAGAACTTATTTGGCAATGTGAAGCAGGCTAGAAGGTCTCAAAAAGCAGCAGATGATACCATATTCTCTATCCATCAGTTTATGACCTAAAGCTCAAGCACAGCTGGGTTACGCAGCAGGACAATGATCCGTATTAAACAAGCAAGTCTGCTTCTGAATGGCTCAAAAGAAACAAAATTAAAGTTCTGAAGTCGCTGAGTCAAAGCCCTGACTTGAATACTATTAAGATGCTGTTGCACAACCTTAAATAAGCGGTTCATACTCAAAATCCTCCAATGTAACAGAATTAAAACAATGCTGTTTTAAATTCCTCCACAGTGAAGTAAAAACACAGTGGCAGAAAACCTGTTTTTTAGGTTTAGGAAGGAAATTACTTTTTCACATGGGTGATATAGGCTTTGAATACATTTGTATCTTCAGTAAATGGAGTGATCATTTAAAAGCTGCATTTTGTGTTTACTCATGTTATCTTTATCTTACATGAAAATTATTTGGATGATCTCAAACAGTTAAATGTGACAAATTAAAACATTAAAAAAATAGAAATAGAAAATGGGAAAAATACTTTTTCACAGCACTGTGTATATACATACAAATTTATATTCCTTATTATATAATTATATCAGCTTATATGTAATTATTATGCTGTTGGCTGCTGCCTGAAAATATTGTAAGCATGAAACGCCATGTATTAGCAGATGAATGCCTTAATGTAATAGATTCTCAATGTCTATTCATGTATTTTAATAAAATGTATCCATTCTGTAGTTTAGATTGGTGCTGGAAATCATTATTACGGCTAAAATAAAGAAAATACCCCAAAATGATGAAACACAGGGTTTTGACCAAATTTTTTATATTCTGACTGCAATATATTTTGAGATCTCTAATGGTAAAATACATATTTTGTATGAGGTGATGTTGAAATGTTTTATTAAGCTGTGACAGACTGTTGTCCATCCGTAGGAATTAATCCTGGCCGGTGAACGTCACTGTGCTCAAATATAGGTAAAAGCAGTTACTGAAGGTAGGTACTTTCTAGTCCTGTCTGTAAACTACATTCCTGCAAAGACCATGTCATATTTCTCATGCCTTTGTGGTAATACCTGTTTTTTGCAATATATCTCTTTTTGAAGTTTGCTTCATAATTTTGTTTGACATCTTTGTCATAATATCGTGTGCTTTTGAAGCATGCAATCTTTCAAGAACACAGAAGAATTGTATGCTTGTGGAGTATGCTGCATAATTTATGAATTAATGGTCATTTCTGAACATAAAATATAACAATAAAATTCTAGAAGTAAAAAAAAGAGAAAAAGGCTTGTGTGAGTGATGTGCACTAATTGGACTCCTGTCCTCTTTTCTAGAGTGAAAGCACAAGCGTGTGTGTGTGTATGTGTGTTTTTGCATGTGTGTGTGTGTGTGTGTGTGTGTGTGTACCTTATTTTTCTAGCTTTGTGGGGTCCTACAAGGATAGGAAAATCTAATATTTATGCTGTTTTAGGGGCATTTTGTTTTGCTGGGTTTTTTTGTTGTAGTTTTTAACAACAATTTTAAAAATAGAAGAGTCAAAAAGTTTTCATTACTAAGGTCATTAACTAGCTGCATTAATAATTATGTCAATGGAAGGTCCTCACAAGCATAGCATGTCATGACTCTGTGTGTGTGTGTGTATGTGTGTGTGTATGTGTGTGTGTGTGTGTGTGGGGAGAGAGAGAGAGAGAGAGAGAGAGAGAGAAATGCAATGTCACTCTCTGTCAGTCTGTATAGTTTGAAAAGTGACAGCAAGAACAGCCTCCACTTCACTCCACAAGATACACACACTTCTCATTATTGGACACACACAGACCTGGATGCTATTTTCCTGGCAGCATGTTGGTGAGTATCAGTTTATACTTAATTTGTTCACAGGAATGTCATGATGTAAGACATTTAGAAAATTCAACAGCTTCAGAGGTCCGGTGGTCACGTGGATTCCACTATGCAGTCATGTCCTCTGGGAATTCCAGCACTATGACACTGCATGTTATTTGAACAATTCATCCATAGCTAACAACGTATTTTCACTTAGATCTGCTGTTTATTTGTTGTTTAGGGTCTGAAGCTAATGTAAATTGTGTCATAATTATCATTAAAGGTAAATCATGATGCTAGAAACAGTTCAAACTCTATAAATTGCAAAACTATGAAGTCTATTAGGGTGGAACAAAATTCTTGTTGCCTCATGTCGACCATTGACAAGACAAGCACATCAACATGGAAAATACTACGGTTGTGAAAGAGCGATGGTTGCTACAGTAGACGGGGTTGTGACAGATATTTATGCATCTGATTTACATGGGACTCAGTGAATATATTTTTTCTATCACCACTTTTTAAGATGAACTGACTGTTGATTAATGATTAGGTTTGTGTGTGATATCAGTGATGAACCGATGCTAAGGCAAAATCCAAGTCATGTGACATGCATTCAAATTGCTGTTGAATTGCAAAGGTTTTACCTGACTCCATTTGCAGATTACTTTGCAAATAAAACCAATTGCCAATATTATTCCGTTATGCCATTTACACAAGTTGTGCATGTCCTCAGTTGGCTGTATGGAGCTCATTAGAATTGCATTTATGAAAGTCCAGTGAAATTAATCTCAACTTGTGGATTATCTTTTCACCAGATGGGAATATACATGTATATTCTTGTGTGGTAAAATGAGTTATGGCTCCAGGACCCCAAAGCTCCAGCCTCTGCAATCCTTTGGTTTATATGTCATTTGCAAACTTTTACCTTACATTTCAGAATCATACAAAACCTACTTTAACTGCATGATGGAAAATGTATCATATGAAATCCCACCATTTTTAGTAGAATGGAGTGGAACTTCAATTAGAGAATATCCATGAAAGATTAGGTTTGAAATTAAAAATACTCAGTACATAGGCTTCACGGTTTGGTTTAATATATAACTTTCCAATAATCAACAATTTTGAACAAGTGATGTACGTTGTCATCTAAAGTAACAAGGCAAAGAAACTCGGAATGGAAATATAGTGTCATGAACACCAGTGTTAAAGGAGGGTGTTCATGTTGCTCTTTAATAGCTGATGGATTAATATGTGTATCTATGGATATTTTTAGATATCAAGTACCGTTTTATCATCTTCACACTTCAGCAGACATGTGATTATTTATTTTCAGTCTCTCTGTTGGATCACTCATCCATTCGCATGCCTTCACCCTTCAGTTTAGCCTTATTTTTATAACTTGCACTATATTGCAACAAAGGCAACCTGCTATAAATGATGACACCTGTAATCCTTCCAAGTAAACTCATCAGGAGATGGAAAGCGCATTCTGAAAGGTTTTTCATTACATTATTACATTTATTCAGCTTTTAGTCATCATAGTCATGAAATTATTGTACGATTAGTATATAAATACAGTCATACAGTCATCTTACTTTTCTTCTTCTAGCCTGAACGCATGTCGGACCTCATGTACGCTTTGGAGCTGTCTGTGTAACAGCTTGTGACTGTCTTCCAAAGCTGGTTATAGACTCTAATTATCTATCTTCTCCTGTCATCACTTAAGTCTGTAGTGATCGCGTTTTTTTATGTGTAAGTTGTAATTTCATATATATAAAGTGCACTGTGCATAATAATAATAATAATAATAATAATAATAATAATAATAATAATAATAATAATAATGTTGTTGAGCTTATACAGTGCCTTTCACAATACCCAATGTCGCTTTACAGAGGTAAAAAAAAATGACATGATTAACAATGTGGCAAAGACTGACTAAAAAGGTGTTCGGAGATGCCACTCTATGATGCCACTCGGGGATGCCACTCTACGATGCCGCACAGGTATGCCACTCAGGGGTGCCACTCTATGATCCCACTCGGGAGGTGTCACTCGATGATGCCACTCGGGGGTGCCACTCTATGAAATGTTTCCTTCTCATGGTCAATATGTAGCAGCATGCCACTCCAGTCTGTGTTGCTGTTACTTGGGTATTACCATGTACCTTCTCCAGCTTCAGAAAGATTAATATTGCCCCTCCCAATGGGGTGAGTGCAGGAGTAATCCACGGACACCTTTCCAGTCAGTCCTAAGGTGGCATTGGTTCCTTATGACATTGTCACATTGCTAATCAAAATGATTATGAGGGATGAAATTGAATGATAGTTACATATTGTTGCTGTCCAAAGAAAAACAACAATCTCCACATTTGCAGCATTACAGGAGAAGCCAAAAACTTTCTTTGATTTTAGAGAAAGTTCATTCAAACAGATTTTATTTCAAGCTATTTTAGATCAGTTCTGTTGGTCCATCAAGTGCGATACAAGGACTGCTGCTGTGTTTGAATAATATATAAAAATGGCAATTGAACAAAAGGCTAAAAAAAATGGGAAAAAAGGCTTTTTTAGTACAGCAACAATATGTAACTGTGAGTCTGTGAATACCAGATATCCACCAGATGTCCTTGCCATGTGGAACTAAACCAGCAGGACTGCAGTGAGAATTCATTTCAGCAAAAATGATGACTGTATAACATTAGGACATATATTTAATGCTATGTCATAAAGCCATGTTAGGGACTGAAGTAGATATCTTTGCATTTTGCACAGATACACACTGCCCCTTGAACAGTGTTCAGAAACTCATATTTACGTACATAACTTTTGTTTTAACGTGTGTGAATTATGACAAGTTAAGCAGTTTGTCTCGCTCGCACAGAGATAGCTGTGTCACTGTGATTTAAAGGCTGACATAAAACTGGGATAGTTGTAGTATTAATTACTTGTTTAAAGGATAACAAAAATAATCTGCTCCTAAATGCACTTTCACTAGCATACCCATGTTGAGATTTGAATTAAAAGAGAAAGAGATAGGGCCAGAGAATGAAAGATTGAGTGAAAGCCAAAGTGAATGTATTGACATACGCTCACATGGGTGGTACTGGGAGAATAATGGTGGTATTGACTTACATGGCAGTATCTGGGTTGCTCTTGTTCTGCTACTGGTGGCTTAACATACATGTCAACAACAGTGATTAAAGGGGGTTTCTAGCTTAATATATAATGTGGTTATGTAATTAACTATCTAACTAACTAACATATGCTCTCTGAATAAGATGCTTTACTATCAAGCTTCACCAGTCATGTTACTTTGTTTGATATTCAATATTTTATACTGCATCGCTACTTTAAAGGTAAACCGGTAAATAAATAAATCTGTCTAGCACTGATCAACTATAATTACCTGCCTAATATTGTGTAGGTCTTCCTTGTGTCACCAAAACAGCTCTGGCCCCTTGAGACATGGACTCCAAAAGACCTATGAAGGTGTGCAGATCCTTTAAGTCCTCTAAGTTGCATGTTGGGGACTCCATGGATCTGACTTCACTTGTCCAGCAAATTTCACTGATGTTGCATCAGATTGAGATCTGGGAAATTTTAAGTTAACACCTTGAACCCTTTGTCATGCTCCTCAAATCATGCCTGAACAAATTTTGTAGTGTAGCAGAGTCCATCATGCTACTGAAAGAGGCTACTGCTATTAGGGAATAATGTTGCCATGAAGGGGTATACCTGGTCTGAAACAATGTTTAGAATGCCAGGACCCAAGGTTTCCCAGCAGAACATTGCCCAGAGCATAACACTACCTCTTGCCTTATTCCCATAGTGCATCCTGGTACCATCTTTTCTCCAGGTAAGCAATGCACATGATGGCCATTTTGGAGATGTTCTAACCCAGTCATCTAGCCATTACAGTTCAACCTTTGTCAAAGTCATTCAGATCCTTACAGTTGCCCATTGCTCCTGCTTCCAATATATCAATTTCAAGAACTGTTCACTGGTTGCCTAATATATCCCAACACTTAACAAATGCCATTGTAGTGAGATAATCGGCGTTATTCACTTCACCCTTCAGTGGTTTAAATGTTATGGCGATCAGTGTAAGTGGAACACTTTCGGTTATTTGTCCATTTCTACTTCATCCTCATTGCCACACTAATCATAACATTGTTATTACATTAGTTTGATAGTTTGAGGTAAACCAAATAAATACCATAATGTCATTCACATGAGCACATGGTGTGATAGCATGTGGGGCTGGGGGATTTCAGCTATTCTGATCCTCATCAGCTTTCCATGTCTTTGAGCTGTAGAGGTGGAACGAAATGAGAGAGCTGTAGATGAAAAGCTTATCTGGGGCTTACTGGGTGACACTGAAATCATATTCAGAGCTTAAACTGCTTACATAATACATAAACATGACCAAATAATCTAAGCAGAATAGAAAGTCAAGACACAAGAGGGACAGTTCAGAGGGATGACAATAATGGTGGGACGAGACCACCTATGACAAGTCTGAGCAAGACCAAGAGCCTAAAGGGTTGAGTCTAAATCAAAAGCAATTCTTTGGGATTTTGAGGTAGTCAAGACCAAATCAAGACTGAGTCTTTGTTGGAGACAAGACCGGGTCAAGACCAAGACTCAAAAAAGTCAGAACTTGCACTGTGTTTCTTCTTGAAATTTGTTCTTGTGACATAAGAAACCAAAATCAAATTACAACTGATTGCTCACTCATTTTTGGTGCTCATTTGGAGTGTTGGACTCTGTCATCACCTACATCACCAACATTACGTATTCATTCTAGTGTTTTCTTTTTATTAATGTGTATAATTATTTTGAGAGTATGCAAAATGGAAATATTTATCATTGTCGCTATGGAAAAAATGGTCTTGATGTCTCCCTCTAAAATGATGAGTCCAACCCATGCAGCTCTAGCCTGAGACTGATTTAAGATCGAGTAGAATCTTAAATAGTACGTATAGAAGCCAAGACCAGATTCAAGTACTACAACACTATATGATAAATCAACTAAAGTTTTGTTAACAAACTATTAACCTTTTTGTAAAATATTAATGAAGCCAGAAGGAGCAGCAAACATTTTAGAAATGTCCTCATGTAAACACACTACAAATACTTTTCATTCTTATTTTAACCACTGTCCGACATTGCAGCAGCTTCACTGCATATCTCCACTTTACAATGTTGTTATTGGACACTTTATTATTATGACTCTCACTTTACTATTATGCCTCTTGCTGTTACCACAATTGATTGCTGTTACTACAGTCAGTAGTTGACAGGCATTTATTGCACTAGTTTTTCCACTCAACCCTGTTCTGATGTCTTGTCGAGTTGACATGCATTGCCCTGTGTATTTATTGTATCATTTGCACCCATCACACATGGTCATGTATTTGCTTGTTACATAGTCCTGTGTAGTGGGCCACTGTATTGTTATTCTTACACTATGGTCCTTCACTTCTTATACATACATTAGGTGGATTTACTGTTTTTTCTCTCGAGGTGCATTTTTAATTGTGTTCACTCCTTCTTTTCAATTCAAGGTAGCAATCAAAGACTCTGAAACTTCTCCAGAGTTTGTCTGATATGGTCTTTTTTTTTACAATGAATGGTGTATGATGTAACATCCTTTACCAGATAATACTGTCTACCTACTCAATTATATATATTTTAGATTGATATTGTTATAAGAATCCACTGTTAAATCCACTGCGGCCGTATGACCAAATGTTGTTTTGTCTCAGTAACTACTTGCTTATTTTCTATTCTTCTAGAAAGTGGAATGTTACCAACCTATTTACTTCATTTCAGAAATAGTAAGCTACATAATAACAATATAATAGTTGTTGAATGAATGTAAGGCACTGTAAGCAAAACAAAATGTAAGATATTGGTGAACAATGTTGAAAAGCGGTGCATGGTACATACACATTGAAGGAGGAGGTTAGCTCTATGAGTAGTATGAGTAGACAGTGAGTAGTATGTGTCCGCCTACTATATGCACTTTGTCCAATATTTTTGTCATTTTGTTAATTTTGCCAGTTTAAATATAATTAAATAGAACCCCTTTGTATAAGTTGGAATACCGAGTAAGACCCAGACCAAGTGCACATGAGTGGTCAGGTATCCACAAACATTTGGTGTATAGTCTTCCCCATATAGTGTAGGAATCCTTTCTAAATTAACTAAAATAACACCAAATCTCTAATTTGGCCATTTCTGTTGGGATTTGCCCTTTAGCAGTAATACATTATTTATACAACTAAGTTTAATATGATGTCTCCTTGCCAGACATTACTCCAGAGTGTCTCCATATCACAGTGACCCTGAGACACTTCAAAGTTTCCCACATGCTGAAGAGTCAGATGACAGTTCTGGCACCTTTTGTCCATAGGCCCTCCATGCCAAAAAAACACATGAGGCAGAGATAAAGAAAAAGAATACAAGTTCATCAGAATAAAAAAAATGTGGCTCTAAAGAGCCTTTGGGGAGTATATAAAAATGTGAATAAACAGAAAGAAACAATTATTTGTATTATCATCATTCAAGTAATGTTAGATCAAAAGATTTGTTTCCATCATGATCTATTTTTGGTCATAATGCATATGGTACTGCATCGGTGGCCTGTTCACTGTATATATGTGTATGTGTGTGTGAGAGAGAGTAATAGAGAGAGAGATATCAATGGGCTTGGCAGAAAGGAATAGACAGGGCATCTACAAACAGATGACTATCACCAGGGATGCCCGACTCTCTGCTGATTTGCCACTGCAGGTCATTTAAACAGCTTAACGCACTTCTTGCCCATCCTCACAGTTAATGATTTTAAATCCAACTCGGTTCCAACAGTTGCTAGAAAATCCAAACCAAGAATGCAAGGTCCTGAATTGGCACTAGCCAAAATCTGTGTGCTCTGGATAAATCCCCAATCGCCACCAAGAGTTGCTTCTTTCCCCACATGCTCACACTAACACTGGACTGACTTTAACTGCTTGGCAGTTACCTGCCACCATTCCAGGCTAGTGCTCTCAGTGCCCTGAAGTATTCCTGGCCAAAAAGCAATACGGTAGATCCAGTGTCAAGGCTGCAACTCATATTCTGTCAATGTGACACCACACAAGTAAACCTTGGCGTTTTATCATCTCAGGTGAGAGGGAGGACTGTTTGACACTTGAGGACTGAGGACACTTTCCAGCCAGCTCAGGCTCACAATACTGGCTTGCTCTGTGCCCCAGCTTCCTGCAGTGCCAGCACACCAACCTCTGCTGGTTTCTCTAAAGCTGTGTGGCCACCGCCTGCCTCTGCACTGTCTGCCACAGAACACTGGGCTGTCCTTGGCCAGAACATGCTGCTTGCAGGTTGGCTAGTGCTGAATGCTGAATGTGCCGCTTTAACTTCTAGGGGGTGAGCACACTCAAAAAATAATTCAATGAGAGCTCTTCTTGCACAGTGTCTGGAAATGCCACTGCTGGCTTTCTGATCCAGGAAGCTAACCTCTATGCAATGGAATTATCAGGCCGCACACTGCACTCTGGCATAAGCATTCCCTTTTCGACATTCGTCCATAAGGGCTTGGAGGCTGTGCTAGATGGCTACCACTTGTAGCCTCCCCGCCTACAGACCATCCCACTTCTGACACCAATGTAATGTCAGCAGTGAAGGGTCATGTGAATAAACTATTTTCCACAACCCAGTTGTTTAACAGCACATCACTTTATTAGGTACAACATAACAAATCCACGGGCCTGAAGGGGGAAACACACAGACCCATACACAGCTTGTTTTTGGTAGGTGCCTACCTGCAATGCATGCCGAGAGCCATGTATAAACCTGCCCCTAATGAGCGGCTCCTCCAAGCCACTCCCTAGAGGTGGATGCCACAGTATGTTTTATGTTGTATTCTGTCATTTGTACTGAAGTGTAATACATTTACTTCAATACAGCATATTTAAACAACCTGCAGATTTTTATAAAGCTATTTTTTTGCAGGGTCAAATCCAAACCATTATTTTGTGTGTGCTGAGTTTGAACAGGGACAATTTTTCATACAAATTTACAAAGCTTCTACTTATAGGCTTGCTGCTGCTAAATTTGTTCACTGATGATTTTATGCACTAGATCAGTATATTCTCAGGGTGAATTATCCATTGACCACTCCTGTTCATATAAATTTTTCAGTTCCAGATTAATGGATGACTAAAGTGAATTAGTCGGGCAGTTTGCATTAATCTTCAACAAAGAGGATTCATAAGAACCTCATATCAGCATGGGTAATTATTCTTCACATTTCTTTTTCTTTATTAGTTTATTTAACTAAATGTGCCAGCGATGATACTAGCAGCACATTATCCGATTCACATTAAAGAAGGCTTGCTTTTCACATTTTTCACTTCTGTTTTAAAATGAACTGTGTGTTTTGTTTTTTCCTAGGATAGTGTGATAAGATTACCACCTCTTAAACCATATGGAGAGAAAGAGCTGACATAAAGTTGGAAAATCGAGACAGAATCATTTGAATATCTCGTGGATGTAAGTTATCATGAATGTGAGAGCGGATGGAAATTAAAAATGAACAGTCCTGTCAGCTACCCTATGGAAATAATATTTGATATATGATTCAGGCTCTATGCTGAATACGGACCCTCTATTAATGTTTGTCAAACCATATTTGTTTCTTTTTAAGTCATTCAAAAATATGCACTATCCTGAGATGATGTTTTTAGTACAGCAAATAGTGATTGTTTTTCTTGTTGTTTCTTTTAGGGCAAATCTGTAGAGATATCGATTACTTCCTACACGCTCCATTTTCTCTCAGCTTGCCCTTTTTACTATCTCTGACCTCATTCGAACAAGCCAGACATTAGAGAGTAAATAGCCTACCTGTATTTGCTGAACAGATGTTAAATATGAATGAGTGCAAGTATTAAAAGCCAGTGGATGTGCTCAACCTTCATCATAAGGTCCACTTGTTTTATACATCCTTATTGCTTTTGTATTTATATTCTGTGTAGATTATTTTTTCATTCTCATTTCTCTGTTTGGTTGCATACAGTTTGCTTTGAGCTGCTAGATTATTTAAGCATTCTCTTTTCCTAATAATGGAAATTTAGATAAGGATTTTTATAATCTGTATTATCCTTTATCACTTTTTCTGCCACTCAGAGCATCAGAGGTGGAGCCACACTAAAGATGTGCTGCTGCTGGAGAAGGGAGTCAATTGTATTCAAACTAAATCAAAGAGGACAACACATCAGGTCCATGATTTGATTTGCTGGGGGTTTTGTGTGTTTGTGTGTGTGTGTGTGTGTGTGTGTGTGTTTTCCCCTACATTATGGTGAGGTGTATTTTGTCAATGGACCACAACTGTCAGCTGAAATCATCCAGTGAGTAGCTGTTATACTACACATTATATACATGCTATTTCACTGTAAGGATAAAACAAACAGCACTGAAATATTGACCATGTTCATATACAGGGTTTTATAATGATTTCCTCTTTGTATTGTGTTTTTAAACACCTCTCTGTCCTGCAAATGAAGGTGAAGAAATCATGGAGGGTTTGTAAAGGCATGTTTTTGTTTTTGGGTTCCTCTATTTTTCCTTCTTACTAAAAACATAAGACTCAAAACTTCAATGCTTCTCTTGCTCTGCCTTACCCTCATACTATTCATTATCCTTTTTTAATGGCTTTTATATATGTATGTATGTTTTAGTCCTGTCTAAATGCCTTATGCCTAAATGTACCTTCAGCTCTCTATGATTTAACTTCTCACATGTGATACTCACACATTAGCAGTCCAGTTCCATTTCTCTGCTTTTAAATACAATGTACAAGTTGCTGTTAGAATTTGTGTTTATTTGTGTTGCAGAATATGTGTTGCAGATTTATTCTGATCTCCAATGAGCTAACAGGCTTAAGAGAATACACTTGGACAAAATCTCACACAAATGCTTTGTTAATGCTCCTTCAGTCATGCTGTTGACTGTTTTTTCCCGCATCTTGGCTACAGTCCTAGCTTGTCTCTGCATCGTGAATGAAACATAGCAGTCAATATTTTCAGAACTAAAGAAAAACTGACTTGGATCTGTTTTGTATATCATGATGAACTATCGAAAAACATATTTTGATTATTTTTAGATCATTTGTCAAAGTTTTTGTCAACATATTTTGCAACGTGAGGATGAACTAAAAACAGCTTCTTATATACATCTTTTCTGATGTACAAAAAAAGTACTGATGTACTTCCTGCACACATTTATATGTTTTAATGCTCATGTATATAACCTGATAAAACTATTCTTCCTTGTACATTTTCAATATACCATCTTTTTACTAGGTCTGTGTAGACAAATACACACACACATACATGCACACTATTAGTAATGGGAGCTGCACGTGTCAAGAGGCGTTTCAGTGCTGTAATAGACACTCCTCTTAATGAAGAGGAAGTCATGAAGCTGGCTCAGAGTGATGATGCCACTGGAGCCTGTACAGGAGATCTCTCTTCACCAACGTGCAATGGCAAGCTGCTTAACTATAACAATGGAGGACCGGGGAGAAACAAGGAAGATGATGATCTACATGTCAGTGACAGAGGAAGGTGGAGAGGACAAGAGGGAGGCTGTGGCTTTGTGCTTGATGGTGTGACTAGGAGAGATGGGGGCTGGGAGCGAGTTGAAAGGACTTTGTCTGTCTCCCCTTCCTTGTCGACCCCTCTTACTGCCAAACCTTGCTTCCGGCCTCACAGGCGATTTGTGAGCAAAGATGGCCACTGTAACATCACTTTCATCAACATGAACAAGAAGGGCCAGCTGTATCTTACAGACCTCTTCACCACCTGTGTAGATATCCGCTGGCGCTGGATGCTGGTGATCTTCACACTCTCGTTCTTGCTCTCCTGGCTTCTTTTTGGATTGGTCTTCTGGCTTATTGCAGCTGCCCATGGAGACTTAAATCCCCCATCATCATCTGTCATCACCCTCTCTTCATCCTCCTCAGCTACCTCATCTTCTTATTTGGCTTCATTGCTGCCAGAGCCTGAGGAGCCCCTAGAACCTGTCCACTGTTTTCAGGAAGTAAACAATTTCATGGCAGCATTCCTCTTTTCTCTGGAGACACAGACGTCTATAGGGTACGGCTTCCGAAGTGTGACTGAGGCCTGCCCTCTGGCAGTGCTGGCTGTCGTTTTGCAGTGCATTGTGGGCTGCATCATTGATGCTTTCATCATCGGGGCAGTCATGGCCAAGATTGCCAAGCCCAAGAAGCGTAATGAGACCCTGGTGTTCTCAGATGTGGCTGTGATCGCTATGAGGGATGGGAAGCTCTGTATGATGTGGCAAGTGGCAAACCTGCGGAAAAGCCACCTGGTAGAGGCCCACGTGCGAGCACAGCTCCTGAAGGTGAGACAGAGAGATGCATGCAACGTGATAAAGAATGAGGAAAGCATTTTAGATTTATAGCAACCTGTTCTGAAAAACATTTTCTTTCACTTTTTGAAGTATATCTGAAAAATGTTTGAATGAGGTAGAGAGAATTGCGGTGAGAGGTGGACATCTGGACGCTTGTTTGGTTTGGTAAATAATAGCTTGTGTTTTCTGACAGGGATTTATATATCATTTGTGAGGGATTAACTTAAACTCTTTCTTATTTGTGTGTGTGTGTGTGTGTGTGTGTGTGTGTGTGTGTGTGTGTGTGTGTGTGTGTGTGTGTGTGTGTGTGTGT
>JAOVYV010000045.1:21962340-21972938 GCA_025674545.1 Hassar affinis | reverse complement strand
ATATACCCAGGCACGCCGTCAGTTCTTGATGAAGTCAGTAAAATCCCGTGAGGTTTTTATATCCAGCACCACGTGACCAGTGGAGACTCCTGGATGCTTGGCTGTGATGGAAACAGTTATTTTCCATTTTTCGAGGTGATCAGTATTACCTACATAACACACACCCCTCATCTACCCGGCTGAAGATGTGCCTCTGTCCCAAATCTCATGCTACCGCGAGAGGATGAATATCCGAGTGCGCTTGGAAGGGCACACTTCCCGTTACTGCTTTGTGTCCATGGGTGGGAATGAAAGTGGGTTCAGTGAGTTTTATTATTTACTGGTTAATAATAGATTACTCATGTTAGTGATGGTCATGATTATTAGTTTAGTTCACATTAGAATTACATATAGAATAAAGCTTTCTCTAATAGCAGGTAAGGAGATTTTAGTTAGCTGGCCTGCCTGTATAGTGTAGATGGAATATGATTCAGCAGCGAGTTGATGAGAACGTACTGTGAATGGGTAGAAGAAGGACAAGTGAGATGGCCTACTTTGCAGTACAAAGTCTTATCTAAAGAGTTCTCTGCTATTCCTTTCTGCCTCATCTATCTGCCTTGTCACTTTACATCACCATCAGTCATTCTCCATCAAGTGTTTCCTCTACACTCTTACATTCTTACATAGACACATTTAACACACGCACACACTTAAGCAATGCCTTAGTTGGAGAACAGTGTATCGCATAAATACAACCTCTTTCTCTCTGTCTCTCTCTCTTTCTTTCTCTCTCTCTGTCTCTCTCTCTCTCTGTCTGTCTCTCTGTGTTTCTGTCTCTCCCTGTCTCTCTGTGACTCTCTCTCTCTCTCTGTCTGTCTCTCTGTGTCTCTCTCTGTCTTTCTGTGTCACTCTCTCTGTCTCTCTCTCTCTGTGTCTCTCTGTATCTCTGTGTCTCTCTCTGTCACTCTGTATCTCTGTTTCTCTCTCTCTGTCTCTTTCTCTGTGTGTCTCTCTCTGTGTCTCTGTCTGTCTCTCTCCATGTCTCTCTCTCTCTGTCTCTTTCTGTCTCTTTCTGTCTCTCTCTCTCTCTCTCTCTCTCTCTCTGTGTCTCTGTGTCTCTCTCTGTCTTTCTGTGTCACTCTCTCTGTCTCTCTCTCTGTCACCCTGTCTCTCTCTCTGTGTGTGTCTCTCTCTCTGTCTCTCTGTGTGTCTCTGTCTGTCTCTCTGTCTCTCTCTGTCACTCTGTATCTCTGTGTCTCTGTCTCTCTGTGTGTGTCTCTCTCTGTGTCTCTTTCTGTGTCTCTTTCTCTGTCTCTCTCCCTGTCTCTCTGTCTGTGTCTGTCTCTCTGTGTCTCCGTCACTCTGTGTGTCTCTCTATCTCTGTGTCTCTGTCTGTCTGCCTCTCTCTGTGTCTCTCTCTCTGTATCTCTGTCTCTCTCTCTCTGTGTCTCTCTTTCTGTGTCTCTCTCTGTGTATCTCTCTCTGTCTCTCTATCTGTCTCTCTGTCTCTCTCTCTCTCTCTCTCTCTCTCGCTCTCCCTGCATCTGTCAGTCAAGTTCTTGTTTGCTTTATGTTATGTCTTTTCTTCACTTTCGATTTTTGCACTTTGCTGTCCATGTGTGATTTGAAGCTGTTGTGATGAGCAGTAATTAGATGACAGTCGCTCTTGTGATCACATCTGCACATCTGTAATCTGCTCAGGAGATGATTAAAAGTTGCACCTTAAGTGCTTAATCATCCTCTAGTAAAAACACAACTAACTATAAATATACAATCAACCTCAAAGTCTTTCTTCTGTGTTTCTGTGACTGAAGAAGAAAACGTGTGTGAGGGGAATGTGTGAACTGTTACTTCTTACTTCTCCACCATACCCACAGAAGCATCCAGGACTGGTTCATTACTGGATGTTTATTCATTGTTTAAAGGATTTCAAGCATTAAGAATACTTTGTGGTGTCTTGTAAGAGGTCATTTGCAAGCTGTAAAAACTGTAATGTCTGATATGGGAAAAAAAACATGCCTGCCTCTTTCGAAAGTGCATGTTATGTTTGCTATTTTGGAGCACATAGCACTCATACAAAGTTGGTTTAACCACGCTTTTAGAGGTACAGGCCCGAGGGGCTATTGGTACTGCTCTGTTGGCATGATCTTCAAACATTTGTGCAATATTTTGTACTGCAGTGGAATAACAGCAGACAAGTGCAAGTAATATTAGTAAGAAGCGAACTGGCTAACGTTAGTGATAACTCTAATGTTAATGATTACCTGTTCAAAATAGTGATTAGTTGTACGGGGATCGCCGTACTGCAGCCTAACACTAGGGGGGCCCGTTGGCATGGCACTCATGCTGGGAGGACTCCAACTCCCTGCAAGCCTGGCGCCAATCAAGGTCAACAGGAGACACCTGCTCACCACCCTACTAAAAGGGGTTTTTGAGCAGTGCCTCTTGTCACACCTTTCAACTTGTTATGGTAATGTTATGGCATGAGGTAATGTGCGGCCATAGTAGGGGCCTCACATAAGGATAACCCTGAGGTAATAAATATTGGCTAGAGTAAGTTCTCTCATTCTCTTGGTGTGACTCTTTCTGACCTCCAGCTGGTAAAGGGCTCACGCCCGTATTCTAAGCTCAGTGGGTTCACCTGCCTCTTTATCCGTATTCCCCCACTGCGGCGGACTGTAGTATGTTTCCCCCTTCCCCTCTTGGGGGAGAAGTGCTGAGTACTACTTCTGGGTTCCCCTGGCTCTGTTTTGCTCACACACTGCATGTGCCTTATGCTCGTGTGTGAGCTTTTCACATTGTTATAAGGGGCTCTGTAGAGGCACCCCTCTTCTACATATATTTATATACACTATATTGCCAAAAGTATTAACTCATGTGCCTTCACACGCATATGAACTTGAGTGACATCCCATTCTTAATCCAAAGGGTTTAATATGATGTCGGCACACCCTTTGCAGCTATAACAGCTTCAACTCTTCTGGGAAGACTTTCCACAAGGTTTAGGAGTGTGTTTATGGGAATTTTTGACCATTCTTCCAGAAGCACATCGGAAGCACAAACAACCCCATACCTTAAACCCCCTCCACAAAACTTTACACTTCAAACAAGAACTGTTCTCCTGGCAACCGCCAAACCCAGACTCGTCCATCAGATTGCCAGATGGAGGAGCATGATTTGTCACTCCAGAGAACACGTCTCCACTGCTCTAGAGTCCAGTGGCAGCGTGCTTCATACCACTGCATCCGATGCTTTGTATTGAACTTGGTGATGTAAGGCTTGGATGCAGCTGCTCGGCCATGGAAACCCATTCCATGAAGCTCACTACACACTGATCTTGAGCTAATCTGAAGACCATAGTCTTGAAGTGTGGAGGTCTGTAGTGATCGACTGCAGAAAGTTGGTGAGCTCTGTGCACTATGTGCCTCAGCATCCACTGACCCTGCTCTGTCATTTTACGTGGCCTACCACTTCGTGGCTGAGTTGCTGGCATTCCCAATCACTTCCTCTTTGTTATAATAACACTGACAGTTGACTGTGGAATATTTGATAGCGAGGAAATTCCACGACTGGACTTGTTACACAGGTGGCATCCTATCACGGTACCACACTAGAATTCACTGAGCTCCTGAGAGCGACCCATTCTTTCACAAATGTTTGTAGAAGCAGTCTGCAGGCCTAGGTGCTTGATTTTATACACCTGTGGCCATGGAAGTGATTCGAACACCTGAATTCAATTATTTGGATGGGTGAGTGAATACTTTTGGCTATATAGTGTATATTCTTTTTGATTTCTTCCTTTTATATATATATATATATATATATCACTTTTTTTAAAACTTGCTCCCATGCCGCAGTGGTAGCGTGCACGCTTATCAACACAAAAGATACAGGATCAAATCCCAGGTTCTTCTTTAATATTGGTTTTCCCCTTTTGATTTCACCGGGGTTACATTCATATATATTTATTTTCACTATTTATAAATATATATTTATTTTACTGTAAGAGGCACCACTCAAGAAATCCTTTAAGTAGGGTGGTGAGAAGGTGTCTCCTGTCAACCTTGATTGGCCCTAGGCTTGCTGGGAATTGGAGTCCTCCCAGCAGGAGCCCCACGCTGCCACAGCTCCTCTAGTGTTAGGCTATGGTACGGTGAGACCCCTTACATTAGTATGGTCAGGGTTACAGATTATCCAGGTACGGTGTCAGTATATTAATTGATCCAAACCAGTACTGATATAAACTAATCTAAAAAGTACTGTGTTTGCAGTGTGCATGTTAATGTTACATTAATTTGATGTCCTTCTGTAAACAGAGAAGGTAGTGGTAGTTAAGCAAACTAAACCCCAAGGTCCAACTTTGCCTTGAACCCAGCATTAGCTAGTTAGATAGAGAGCTGGCAGACACTACCAATGATTTCCTGCTAACCCATGGGAGAATAGTATATCATCAGGTTAATATACAAGGTACATGATACATACAGAACAAAAGAGACTGGAGAATTGATCTCTTAATTGTTTTACTGCAGACCACCAGCTGTAGTTTCTGGACATCTAGTGTGATTTCAAGGGTTTTCTTAACATTACTTAACATAACTTTACATTTCTTTTAAGTCTGAAGAAGTCTAGAAGTGGTATTAAGATTTGTCTTCAAACTGTACTGGCAGTAAGTTAATTGAACATAATTTCTTACATACATCAAATACATTGCTTATTCTTGTTTTGTAATGAATTTGCTGTTTACTTTAGAAGTGTACATCCAAACCATTTAGCTTTGTTAGCTACCCAGCTGATTTGGCTCTCCAGTAAGAGTTTTAGGGTGATTTGTCTACAAAGTGATCACCTGAACTAACGTTTTACTGAGTTAGCTAGCTCAACTGACAAGCAGTGAATAGAACTTCCTATAGGAAATAAAAGTGTAGCTTTTGAGTTTTGTATTTTACAGTAAATGACAATAAACAGTTGCTAGTAAACTACACACCAGTAAAGTTCATACCACTGTCTGCAGCAGCACAGCTACACTACAGCATGTTACTCTTATTCCATGAATACAAGTTTGGGGTATTTATTTTTATTGTGCTTTTGTCCATTTCAGCTTCTTTTTGTAGTTTTAAAAGGCAGTACAGATCTGACTTCATGCCACCCACAGAAGATGCATATCAAATTGTACTCCACTTGCAAGTCATAATGAGAACAATTGAACTCATGAATTAGGAATTTTTTGTGGCAGGTGTATGGGATGATGAGAAAGGATTGTTAAAAGACTGTTTACTTTCTCTTTCAATGAATAAAACATTTATGAGAATGTTGCACATATGTTTCCTAACTATTCTCTTTCCCCTCCAACACCCCTCCTGTCTCTCTCTCTCTCTCTCTCTCTCTCTCTCTCTCTCTCTGTTTACCTAACAGGGACATAGCCATGGCTAAGTCAGCAGCAGCTAGCGCTAATGATGTCACACGCTTCCTCTCCATGGAGGCGGGGCCGAGCTCGCCCACCTCTGTATTCTCTGCCTCCAGCCAAGCTGATTGGGCGGCCAAGAGGCTTGTCTGGGTTCCTTCTGAGAAACACGGGTTTGAGGTGAGAGGGCATGTAGTGTAACTGAAGCGGGGGCATTCCTAACAGCCCCAAGATGTAAGGTGTGCCAGCATGCTTTTTAGGACTGGCATGTTGTGGTTCATAAATGGCTTTGGGTTCAACCTAAAATTTCACCCTAAACATTTAGTTAGAAATCATAGAACATGTGTACATGTGTGTGTCTGTGCCTTGTTTTTATATCTTTGTGGGGCCCAAATGACCCCAGAAGGATAAGAATATCAGATCATTTTGACCTTGTGGGGACATTTTGCTGGTCTTCATAAGGAAAGTAGGTTTGTTGTAGATTTTAGCAATAATAAAAAAAATAAAATAAAAGAGCCAAAATGTAGCCTATTAATTAGTGAAGTTAGGGTTAGGGTTAGGCATAACATTAATTACATGCATTAATAATTATTTCAATGGAAATGCCTCACAAGTATAGCAAGATAAAGTGTGTGTGTGTGTGTGTCTGTTTTGTGTAAATCAAGCTTAAAATATCTGACTAAATTTGCTGTTCCCTTCCTGAACATTCAGTGTTGCAGTGTTGTACTCTCGTAACCTCTGTGCTTCTATGACAGAGAGACTTCAGCAGAGTTCTTCAGCAGGATGCCACGGCTCTGATACAGCTATCTATGAATAGGGCAATATTCTCAGAGAGTCTGCAGCACCGAATGCTAAACAGCAGCATGATAGAGGCCTTGCTTTAATATGTTGTGTGTAAAGAATGTGACTGTGTAACTGGTTGCCACAGAGAGAGAAGAGAAGAGAGAGAGAGAGAGAAAATCCACAATTTACATGTACTGAAAGAATGCTGAATGATTTAGTGTGCATAAAATATATAGATTCATTATTCATTATTCTCACGATCTTTATTGTGCTATCACAGAATCCTTCAAGTTGCAAATGAGAACTCTAACCACAATTTATCATTATTATTATTATCTCAGAGTTGACAGTGTGTGGGCTTAATTTAAAGAAAGCAATTAATTTTGATCAGCGCATACCATCATTAATTCTTTAACATGTGAAATGTTGTAAGGTGTACTGTAGAAGCAGTGTGAAGCAATTTAATCATAATACGCTATTTCTGTCCATATCATGTATCCTTGTACTGAACACTCTCCCCTCTTTCTGTCTTTCTTTCTTTCTCTGTCTGGCTCATACACACTCGCACACACTCTTCCAGTCTCAGCATATCTCTGTCATTCATTCTCACTCCCAAACACTCCTCCATAGGCTGCCTGTCCCTTATCAACATGAATGTATGCACTGTTCTCTTGTGTTTGTATATGTGTGAGAGAGCGGTTTGTGCACTCTGTTCATTCTAAAAGACAGAACAACAGAAGACCGGATGATGACCAAAAAAAAAAAATACTTGTCATCATCACATGACAAGGCCCACACACATCCGGTGATGCTTTAGTAGTCCCTTCAAGCAGTCATTACAGTCATCAAATTACTCAGCTTTGATGTAGTGTGTGTGTGATGAGGAAGCAGATTTCAGCAAAAGGATGACAAAAAAATTCAAATTTTCAGGTTCAAATAAAAAAAAAATTCAGGTTCAAATTTTGTCAACACCAGTGTGATGTGCTTTGTTTCTTTTTTTTTGCAGTCAGCGAGTGTGCGTGAGGAGCGAGGCGATGAGGTGGAGGTGGAGCTCACAGATAGCGGCCGGAAATTGACGTTGCTGCGGGAGGAGCTGCAGCGGATGAACCCTCCTCGCTTCAGTAAAGTGGAGGACATGGCTGATCTCACCTGTCTTAACGAGGCCTCTGTCCTGCACAACCTGAGAGAACGCTATTACTCAGGACTGATCTATGTAAGCGTGTGTGTTTGTGTGAAGACACCTTGTTTTTTTTTCAAGACCTAATCGTGTGTGTAAAATTTATTCAGAGATAGTCCTTAAAACATATGTTGAACTGTTAGAGCTATTGGCACCCTTCGTAAAAATGAGCAAAACATTTATATAGTACATGAAATGTATGCAGTGGGCAGCAGGGTGATGCAGAGTGTAGTACTGCTGCCTCACAGCTCCAAGCTCCCTGATTCCACCCTGATCTACCAGAAGCTTACTGAAGATGAATGAACATACACAATAAGTAATATTTTAACCTTAGGGTTAGGGTGTCTGCCCCTGATCAGAAGGTCCTTGGTTCGATTCCTGAGACTGACAGGACTTGGCTGAAGTGCCCTTCAGCAAGGCACCTAACCTCTAATGGCTTCCTGGGCACTGTGGCTAGGGCTGCCCACTGCTCCGGGCATGTGTGTTCACTGCCCCCTAGTGTGTCTCACTGCACGGATGGGTTAAATGCGGAGGTTCAACTGTGTTTCCTTTTCCTTTAGCTCTGGCTGTTTCATGTGGATCCAAACTCACAATCTCTCAATGTTAGGGTTAACGCTTTTCAGCCATTCAGGAGCCCCCACTTTTAACTGACCTTTTATTATCCATTATGTGACTTGTGCAACATCCATCTGTCTGCAGCTTTCCCTGTAGTGATGGATATTAAATGTGTGCGCAAGCTCATATTTGGTCAAAGTCAACATGTTGTTGTATGGATGCTGAGAGCAATTTAAAAAAAAAGAAAAAAATTACAGTTTGTTTGTTTGAATGTCTTTTAAATATTATATTATTTTAAAAAGATATTCTGTTGGAAGAAAAGTCCTTTTTTAATTGTTTGAGTGTAAAGTTTGCCCGTTCTGTTGAAGGATGCCAGAAATGATCAAGTTGATATTTGGTTGCGTTTGTGTTATCTGCTCAGCATGACCTTAACCCAAAAACTATTTACCCATCATTCAGATGTTTGCTCAGATCATTCACCACATTTACACTGCTTAAAACTTAAAACTGTGTTATTGGATACTACATGTAGCTAATCTTTCTGGAGGATACTGATACATACATAACACACGTGCCAGAGTGTTTGTTCATGACTCCTTGTGTTACAGATTAGGTTTCACTTCACACACACACACACACACACACACACACACACACAATGAGCTGGATAAATAATCTCTCTGTCTCTCTTTGTGTGTGTGTGTGTGTGTAGACATACTCAGGCCTCTTTTGTGTGGTCATAAACCCGTACAAGAATCTGCCCATCTACACAGAGTCCATTGTAGAGATGTATCGTGGGAAAAAACGTCACGAGATGCCACCACACATCTACGCCATATCAGAGGCAGCATACAGGAGCATGTTGCAAGGTACCATGTGCAGCTCCACCCTGCTTTACTTGTGTCACACTAGCAGTGTTGCAGGGTGTAAACATAAGTGGAAAAAAAACCCTGTGGGTTCACAGTCCGATCTTTATTTTACTAACGATCATGTCCTCAATATTGTTTTGTATACACACAGTTTTTTTTTAACTCTTTAAAATGCATTAAAAAGCTTTTGATCTTCCTTAATGTGCAAAGTCGGGTCAATAGTAGGAGCTCTTTCCAAAGTTCTGCTTTTACATGTAAGAGCAAACAGCTTCGATTTCAAGAAACCATTTATGAATACAGTGCTGTGTGTATTTGTGTGTGAGTATTATCACAGACTGTCCTCATAGTAAAATTTGTTCTCTCTCTCTGTTTTCCTCCCTCTTGTTTCACAGACAGAGAAGATCAGTCCATTCTTTGCACGTGAGTATTACAAACTACAGTTGTAGAGCAGATGTATTAAAGGTTATTAGAGCATTTATTATAGTCAGTATAAACTCTTCACATCAGAAGCATTCGTCTACCTCTTCAAAATAGCAGAGACAGTATGAGATTTGATGACGAGGCGTGCTTGGAGCTCTTTTGGCAGGCGTGTTTAGGTTTTTTTGTATTTTACAGAAAGTTCTTCCCACTGCAGCTACCTTTATAGAAACAGTCCATCCATACAATCTTTGGCTTGTGCTAATATTATAAAGCGATCCAGTTCCTCCTGCTGCTTGTGCGCTGCTAATTTTGCTCCACTGTTTGTGTTTTTTGGTGTTGTATGTGTCAATGAGAGTTTCCATGAAGACCATTTATCTCTTGCCACTGTTTATTTTTTAGTCTTTGGCTCTGCTGGGTTTTTATTGCAATCTTTATTAGGCTTAGTCTGCGTGTGTTTATTTGAATGTTTCTGTGGTCATTTTATGTGCATATGTGTGTGTGTGTGTGTGTGTGTGTGTGTGTGTGTGTGTGTTCCAGAGGGGAGTCTGGAGCAGGGAAGACAGAGAATACTAAGAAGGTGATTCAGTACCTGGCACATGTGGCATCATCTCACAAAAGTGGCACTCTTGGCCGCAGTAAGGACAGCGGTGCGCAGGTGAGTACAGAGTGAAGATGTGGGAAATGTCAGTGATTCTCGCTGGCACTTTCACTTTTACTTTTACGTGTAAACGTATCTCCAAGGTCTTTTAATATTTACCCTTTCCTTGTGCTTCTTTAACACATGCCTTTTCTTTACTTTTCTCATGACAATTCTTGCTCTTTTCTTATCCTCTCATCTCTCAACTCTTCTTCCCCATGCTTAAGATGGATGGAACACGTTCTTTGGGTCGTGGCAGTAGTACAGTAAACAGGGTAAGTGGGTCATGATCTTAGGATTAACACACCCTGTGATTCATATCACACGCTGCTTTTTATCCAGTGTGCATGAAATCAGAATTACACTACTTCCTGTGTGTCTGACTCAAGGCCAGATGTGCGTAACCAGGCCAATTTTCCGAACATTATAAAAGACACGTTTAACCACAAGAAAAATAAAGTTCATTTTCATACTTTTAAGCCAGTCAACAACCAAATGGCATATGAGACACGTTAATTAAAAATAAAATAAAACACGTTAGAACATTTATGAATACAGGGTCTTCGTTGTTTCGATTCTTTGCCTCTATAGTTTCCGCCGCTTGCCTGCAACTTTTAGGCTGCAGTTTGCACTCGTGTTTCGTACATTCAACTTTGAGTGCAAACTGTACTTTTTAACTATGTAATATTAAACAATAAAATGTGTGAGCCTACTAAATTAATTATGATCCTACTTGGGCTAGTCTTTATAATGACAATAATTATTGGGGGGGGGGGGGGG
>JAOVYV010000045.1:21926865-21943116 GCA_025674545.1 Hassar affinis | reverse complement strand
GCAGGTCTACAATTTTGTTTCTGGTGTCCTTCAACAGCTCTTTGGTCTTCACCATAGTGGAATTTGGAGTGTGACTGAGGTTGTGGGCAGGTGTCTTTTATACTGTTAACTAGTTCAAACAGGTGCCATTAATACAGGTAATGAGTGGAGGACAGAGGAGCGTCTTAAAGAAGTTACAGGTCTGTGACAGCCAGAAATCTTGCTTGTTTGTAGGTGACCAAATACTTATTTCCACCATTATTTGTAAATAAATTATTGTGTGTTTTTCTGAATTTTTTTTTTCATTTTGTCTCTCATAGTTGAGTTCTACCTATGGTGTCAATTACAGGCCTCTCTCATCTTTTTAAGTGGGTGAACTTGCACAATTGGTGACTGACTAAAAACTTTTTTCCCCACTGTAGATCACTTTATTACATAATGTGGTAATCTGGTATAGATCACTTTATTACATAATGTGGTCATCTGGTATAGATCACTTTATTACATAATGTGGTAATCTAGTATAGATCACTTTATTACATAATGTGGTAATCTAGTATAGATCACTTTATTACATAATGTGGTGATCTGGTATAGATCACTTTATTACATAATGTGGTGATCTGGTATAGATCACTTTATTATGTAATGTGGTAATCTGGTAATCTGGTATAGATCACTTTATTACGTAATGTGGTAATCTGGTATAGATCACTTTATTACGTAATGTGGTAATCTGGTATAGATCACTTTATTATGTAATGTGGTAATCTGGTATAGATCACTTTATTATGTAACGTGGTAAATACAAAAAAAAGTAGCCTTTTATTTTAGTTTGTGTTGTCTCTGGGTGCAGCTGGACAAGTCAATGGGGCGTCTGCGGCAGCTGAAGAGGCAGCTGGAGGAGGTGGAGGAGGAAAATTCACGCACAAACGCCCAGCGCAGAAAACTGCAGCGAGAGCTCGAGGAAATGGGAGACAGCATGCAGAGCATGACACGAGAACTCAACACCCTGCGCTCACAAATCAGGTAACACCAGTGCAGCAGCTCTGTCCTGCAGGAAGAGATGTGAATGTGAACATGTACAGATGTGATGTGTGTCAGTACTGCATTAAAACATAATGTTTTTTTTTTTTGTGTGTGTGTGTGTTCCTTAATTTTTGCATGTGCATGATATACAATTTCGTTCATATCTAACATATTTGCATATTGTATGTGTGTGTCCTTTTGTGTGCGTATGTGCATTTCACTCCTACACCCACTCAGCAGCACAGAACAACCCAAAGGCACCAAGTAGGTTTTTATTATGTGTGTCTGTGTGTGGGCATGTGCCTGTTTAGAGCCTGTATGCGTTTTATCTTTTCCTTCCTACCTTTCCTTGAAAACTTCCTTTGCTCTCACCACTGGTGGTGTTCCATGCACACTGTAAATAAAGTCATTGCAGCTGGATAGTAATTAGTTGATCAGATCTTTTTTTTTTACTTTGCACAAATGTGTAAAAGTTTACATAAGAGGGTATTTGGATGACTATTTGTATTTTTACTTTTATTAGTTTATATTGAGTGAGACCATGGCTCATTGCACTACTGGCATAACTGAGAGAAATCTGATTACTGAGTGACTCACACAGACTCAGAGTCAACCTTTACTGGACAGAGTGCTTGTACTCTGATTTCTTGCAGCAATCACAAAGAAAACAATCACTGTAATTTCCTTCCTGGCTCCTTCTGATCTGCTTTTCTGTATAGATTATAGATTATATGAAATCGTAATCATTACAGAGTCCATTTTTCATATCCAATTTCCCTCCTTGATCTCTCTCTCTTTCTCTCTCAGACGTGCTCCGCTCCCTTTGTCTGTACGTGGAGGTCGGAGAGCTCTGGTGGATGACCTCTCTCAGGAGAACTCTGACTCCGAAGAGCCTCCCGCCTCACCTACGCCCTCTAGTGGCCTTCCAGGAACCCCTGTGCCGTCCGACAGTGCCCTGGGTCCACCTCCTCCATACAGCCTCACAGATGCCAGTGAGCAGAGGGAGGAATGATGGGCAGACAGGTGAACGATAGAAGGAATAGACAAGCAGACTCATCTATAAACTGACACAGGGCACACTGTATTGACTATACCTCTGCAGCCAAGGTGGGAGTTATTATATTAAAGATTGCACGTGAGCGTTCACAGAGGAAATAATGCTAGTCCTACTGAAATCAGTCACATGCTGACATTGAATAAGTGGAAATCCAGCTTCTTGTCCCAACATTCTAAGAAAAAATAGCTTTAAAGTATATCAGAGATGCTACATATCAGTGCTATGAAGATCTTAATGTGGCAAAACAACTTCTCATGCACTCAGAGGTCTCAGATGAGATTAGTATGAACTGTGTGAGTTAAGATAGCTGCACAAACCTTATGTGCTTTTTCTGTCAACCATAAGCCATGTATTTAAGGGCAATCTACATGTTTATGATGGCAATCAAAAAAAAAAAAAAAACAGAGCTGTAATAAGAAAAACTCTCATTGGCTGTGCTTGCATGAATGATAAAACCGAAGTATTACTTTCAGCCTTTCTCTCTCTCACTTTAGCTGAAATTGATTTTAGGAATTGGGAATTGAAATTTTTAACAAAACTCTTTGAGTTTGTCTTTGATATCAATTGGTATCAATTTCAAATCGTTATGATAGAGAAATGACCTTTTTCTAATCAAATGTGGTTTGATAAGGACGATTTTATTCATATAAGTCGGACATTTTCATATGAACAAGAAAGTGAAAGAGAGAAAAAGGATTTACTGTGAAATAGCTACAAATATGAGCCAGGCATGCTAGCTTTGACATTTTTGGTATAAACACAAGAACAGAAAGATGATCATGGACGCTTACAATCCAGAACCAGAATTATGTAGGACAAAAATGAAACAGTAAATAAGATCACATTTATGAATTCACATTAATGGATATTGTACAAGGAACACTATAAGATTCATTTAAAGAACTGTTTTCCAGAAGAACATGAAGTAACGTTAGATTATCATCATAGGTAATAATCAGCACTTCTGGGTTGTTACATCCTGTTACTGAGTATCTTAAACATTGACCTTTCTTTTTTTTTTAGATGGTCAGTTCTGAAGTGAGTTCATGTGTTATGTAGACTGTGAGCAGTTTAAATGAGATTCTTTGAAGTACTTCTTATATCACCTCACTCCCAGTGTCAGTCTGCTACCTGTAATATCTGTCTGTCTATCTATTCTCATTACCCGAGTTATTTATTCATGGTTTGCTTGCGTACGTTATGTTGCTTATACTTTGCAGTGTAACATTAAATGCCGACAGAGATCCTGAGGGAGAACACTGTGTATAATTATGTGCATTCTGAAACAAATACACTAAATCTACAGTGGTAGCAAAGAAAATGGTCATCCTGTGCATTATGCTATTTAAAAAATATATATCTTTGGGTTTGTTAGTGCAAAATTTCTTTTCATAGCAAGGTGTGTAAAACGTTTCTGGATGAATGCTTTATTGATTGATGGCAAATGGGTGAAGTAGTCAGATAGATAGATAAATAAAACATACATGTAGTTGAAAATGAAACACACTGGCAGTTTCAACACCCAGGACCTAATTCTTTCCCAGTATTCCATCCTAAATTATTGCCTACAGCAAGGATGACGGTATTGCGCTTTAGATCACATTTTTTGTAGCTGTTTGGTGGTTTTAAAGAGGTTTTTTTTTTTTTGTCAGAGATCTTGATGTGATGTGGCAGAGCCTTATAAATAGTTTTTCCTGATTATTTCTCTGTGCTTTAATGTCACAGTACAGTTCGTACTTTTAACAATGAAGTGCATTAAACCACACAGAAGACTCTCTGCTGAAAGTCTTCTTTAAGAAGTCTGTTGGGCAAACATGAGACCTTTTACTCTATTAGTGTACATCTATTATATTCACCTCAAATAAAATGCTGCTCTTGTCATTTTTTATTTCCCCAAGTTTCATTTGAGACACTTCTGACCATTTCTTTGCTTGTACGAATGTCAGCTAATCAGAATCAAATTGTTATGAAACTCTTACGGTTTTACAGGCATTAGTTGTTAAATGTATTTTAATCACGTTCATAACTTATTTGTTCACAAAAAAAATAAAAAAGGTTTTAGGTTTAGGACCAAACAATCCACTGGAATCTTGTACCTTTAATTTATTAGACATATATTGTGAAATTTAAGATGTAGTAAGGTAGGCCTCTTTGCCTGCCTGCTCTGTGTTGTTCGCTAAAGCTGTTTCTTTGTGCAATAAGAGTAATTTAGATGCACTGGTGCTGTAATAGCTGGTGAACTACAGGTACAACATGTTTACTGGCACACATATTGTTCAGGACCCACACTGGCAGTCGTGTTTCGCTGACACTGTTCACGATATATATTCTCATCAGTATTACAGGAGAACATTTTGACTAATAAACCTCATAATAAATGTTGTCATAACTTAGCCATGTCTGTTTGTCCCAATTGATTTCTGTTCACTTTATCACTGTAAACTAAAAGACATGCTTTTAGACATGCTTTTGGTTTTGCCTGTTTTAATTCGAAATTAAATTACACGCTTGAAAAGTACACTTAAAAGATGCTCTTGGCACGAACATGTAAGCAGACCTTAATATTTACTTGACGTGACAGTGAGGCTACATGCAGAATTTTCCTGTATTTGGTAATTAAATTAAATAAAAAAAAATAAATTGACCCTTCAAAAACTCTAGTCAAATTTTGTAAAACACACATTAATATATATTTTAGATTTGTGTATTTGTATAAGAAAAAAGTCACAGTCTAGGCTGTTGAAATACAAAAGCATCTAATAGGGAATAAAGGGAAAGCAAAATATCATTTAGATTTCTCCATGGCAGTGTTGGTACTGTCTCAAACATCTATGATTTGTGCCTTTGTGGAACTTTTGAACTATTTATTTGCTTTTGTTGTTTTTTGTTTTGTTTAACTTGGCTATATGAATAAAATCTGACTGGGGTGAATTTTGAAATACTTTGTGTCATTGGTTTTGACATGCAGATCGTTTTCAATCTGTGACCTCACAAATGGCCAAATATTCATTACATTTTAAGAATATATATATAAATAGACAAGTTTACTGGCTCTACTGTTTAAAAATGGAAACTCGAAACACACTGCAATATGAAAATCGATGTGAATAATTTAGATTAGTCTCTTTTTCAATACACTATAGGATGTTTGAACAATATTAGAAATATCAGAATATCAGTAAAGTGCCGGGATATGAATCTGCTTATAGAACGTTTATTATAACCCCAATCTCAAGCTGTGACTGTGCCATGGCTAAACATTTGTTCGTTAATGGAAATCGGTATGTCCAAGAGATGTACAAGGCAACTTTATTAGTAACACCTGCTGATTCATGTAATTATCCTATCAGCCAAGCATGTGGTACAGTTGCACAAAATGATGCAGATACAGGTCAAGAGCTTTGGTTCAAGTTCACATCAAACATCAGAAGGGGGAAAGATGTGTAAATGCTAGGAAATAAACCATTTATGAAATACTCTGCCTGTCCATTTGGCATCAACAACCATGCCATTGTCAGAGTCACTGAGATCATATTTTCCCCCTGTTTCTGCTGTCACCTGTGTCTGTATGATTTTATGCATTGCCCTGCTGCTGAATGATTGGCTAATTGGGTAATTACATGAACGAGCAAGAGTCCTGGGTAGTTCAATGAGTGTATATTTGATAATGATGATATATGAATGTTATTGCAGTACCAGCTGCCTTCAGTTCACAAAGATTCCTGACTTGCTCAGCATCTTGGTCCTGCAGGTTTCCATGTCCTTGATGCTTTATTTAGATTTTCTTATTTAAAACATCTTACATTGAGCAAATGTCTGTATTACCATGATACAGAGACAAGAACGTGTCACTGAAATGAATGCAAACCAGGTTATACTTGTTATTATTCTTCTAAAATAATAGTTAATGCCCAATTACCAGAAACATAACAGTCAAAAAAAGTGGTGTAAAAAGTATCATTATTAAATACTTGCATATATCAAAAATCCAGTACAAAATAAATTACAGATTGTTTACAAAGTTAAAACCTAAAAATTACAGATTGTTTACAAAGTGGCCAATTACACACTGATCAACTAACATCAGTGCTCAAGTCTCCATTTGGTTTGTGTGGTTTTCTGTTTAAATGCTTAATGCATCAGGTAGCCTCTCTCCTTTCTTTTAAATCAATGGTGTCCAATCTTATGTGAATAGACAAGTGACTGGGTCTATTGTTTAAAAAATGGAAACTCGAAACACCCTTCAATATGAAAATTGATTTGAATAAATCAGGTGATTAGTCTCTTTTTCTAATACACTATAGGAAGTTTGAACAGAAGTATCAGAATATCAGCAAAGTGCCTGAATATGAACATCACAGAACATTTATTATAACCCTAATCTCAAGATGTAACTGTGCCATGGCTAATCTTATCCAATAAGGGCCAGTGTGGGTGCAGGTTTTCTTTCTAACCAAGCAGAAACCACACACTACCGAAAGTCAAAATCCATTGATTAGATCCATTGATTGAACACAGGTGGAATGAGATGTGGCTCCTGCTCGAATGGAAGGAAAACCTGCACCCACACCAGCATGTGGATAAGATTGGACACCTCTGGATTATCCATCCATCCATCCATCCATCCATCCATCTTCTTCCGCTTATCCGGGGCTGGGTCGCGGGGGCAGCAGTCTAAGCAGAGATTCCCTCTCCCCCGACACCTCAGCCAGCTCCCCGGGAGGAATCCCGAGGCGTTCCCAGTCCAGCCGAGAGACATAGTCCCTCCAACGTGTCCTGGATCTTCCCCGAGGTCTCCTCCCTGTGGGGCGTGCCTGGAACACCTGGACCCCGGGAGACGTCCAGGGGCATCCAAAAGAGGTGTCCGAGCCACCTCAACTGGTTCCTCTCGATGTGGAGAAGCAGCGGCTCTACTCCGAGCTCCTCTCGGGTGACCGTGAATCTCACCCTATCTCTAAGGGAGCGCCCAGCCACCCTGCGGAGGATCTGGATTATATGAACTGAAATCATTATATGAACTGAAATCATAACCTAAAAGCACATCTTAAACAGCTTCTCAAAATGAAGCAACAATATTTTTGACACAAAATAACAATGCATGTGTTTATTTTGTTCATTATAGGGTCAAAGGTTTGTGGACACCCAACCATCTAGACCAAGCTTGTCCAATCTTATCCACAAAGGGTCGGTGTGGGTGCAGGTTTTCCTTCCAGTAAAGCAGGAGCCACACCTCATTCCACCTGTTTGTAATCAGTGGATCTCATCAGTGGATCTTGACTTTCAGTAGTGTGGTTAGAAAGTAAACCTGCACTCACACTGGTCCTTTGTGGATAAGGTTTTACACCGCTGATCTAAACTGTTACCACAAAGTTGGGTTTGCCACGGGTGGCCTGGCTCTGACCTCTACCACACTGAGCACCTTTGGGATGAATTGGAATGCCTACTGCACCCCGGGTCTCCTCAACTGACATTAATGCCCACCAAATTGATGTCCAGCAAAATCCCAACAGCCACACCCCAAAATCAGATGAGTGAAGGCTTGAGGGCTCACTGTATGGTTTGATGTGGATGAACATAACATAAATCATATGCAAAGGCAGACCAGATCTTAACCCAATTGAACACCTATGGGAGACTGTGGACCAACATGTTAGACAGTGCTCTCCACCAGCATAAACACGCCAATTAAGGACATATCCTTTGGAAAAAAAACATGTTCAGTTGTGTGCAGTAAAGCTCCAGAGAGTTGTTGAATTACTGCTATGGTGAAGAACACGGAAGATGTTCTAGTGACTCATGGAGGCCCAACATATTACAAAAACACTTCATGTCAGTTTTTCTTTAATTTGTATTTGTATTTGTATATGTATATTATTTAATATACATATTTTTGTGCAAAATATACAGCATTTACAATAGTAGAACTTAATCATACATTTGTATGATTTTTACAGTGCTTTTCATAAAGGATATTTTTTAGCATTTAATTTATCTTCCTTAGTCTGTTTTAATTTGCTACTTCTTAGCAAAGTTTGAGTTCTCATACATCCTTCAACAGTAGTTATGGCCATATGATCTGACCATACTGTTAGACTCAACCTCTGTTGCTATGTTACTGAATAGCCAGTCATCATTCAGTGGTGGAGTTGAAACTGGATGAGGGTGTGGATTTTGATGAGGCGCAGGAAAATATTGAGCCACACCCTCAAAGCTCGGAATAATCTGACTGCCTCCATCATTTGAAAAGGAACACAAGTCTGCTATGTCGGTGCTATCGGCATGTAGTGGAATGTCAAAGCCATAGCAGTGTGCTGTTGAAGAGGAAAGAGGATTGAAATGGTCCACGTTTGGATGTAGAGTAGATCCTGATTCGATCATTTTCTTTTCTGCATCTGCAAGCATATAATAAGGATCTTTTACCGCTTTTGGTGCATGATTGTTGTAACTGAGATGATGCTCCCAGTTTTTAGGTTGGGTCTGATCTAACAGGTCAAGTTCTTGCAAAACATGACTTGAAACGTTACCCTTCTCAGAGACAGTCCATGTACCTCCGGTTGAGTACTGACCCTCCTTATTTACTGCTGTGCTTATTTCAGGCTGATTTATGTAGCAGTCCACTGTTGATCTAGTTTGTCTTGCTTGATTATGGTGGCCACTGAATCCACAGTGTGCCAAGCTGTAAGTAATGTTACTTCTCAGTTCGTCCTCTACATTCATCTGCTGCAATCCTCCACAAATATCTCCATCACCACAGGTTGCTCGCTTATCCATGGCAAAGTCTGTACCTGACGTGTTAATGAATGCGAGGCTATCTTGAAAACAGCTCAGGTCCTTTTCATTGTGGACGTCCCAAACTGCAGCCATGTCCATTTGGTCAATTTGTTGTAAATACTCTGCTGAGTCTAGCAGATCAAGATTCTCGATTAAATCCATCTGTAAGATCTCTGCAGAGTGCTGAATTTGGGAAGTGTGGTCATTGTCTGGTTGTATTTGCACCTCAAAATCACATGAATTTAAAGATAAAGGAGACACTGGTGAAGTGGGTGCTAGATCAAACAATGTCAGGCAGAAATATGGTTCACCAACTGGTGAATTAGCGATCTGTACATGTGAATTCTCTGTTATTCTTTCAATACTTTCAGACGAGGTAAATACACTGTCTTCTAGAATGATGTTGGAAATTGGTTCAGCAGAGGCACACAGAATTTGTTCACTTTCACCAGTAAAGTCAGCGATGTCTTGCAGTGACTTCTCACTACTATGTTCTAACTGCTCCCCAGTCGCCCTTATGCCGCTGACTTTTCCATTGTTCGGGTAATTCAGAGATTTGTTCTCCAATGAGCTTTCAGTAGGGTCACAAGTCACAAGACTGTCTAAATCAATTTCCTCATCCAAGTGTTTTGCATCAGCTTCAATGAAGACAGCAGTGGCTGCAGGGAAACAGGGATTACAAGATTACAACATAAACCAGAGCCAACATGCAGGAACTACTCCTGACGATCAGAACTGCTGCCAGATCTACTGTAACTATATCAGACCTTTTACCTTTTCCCTGGATTTTCTCTGATTCGTGCTTGTGAGTCGACTTTATTTCTGATTGTCTTTGTGACTCTGTATCCACGGAAAAAAGAGCTGATGCCAGTTGATGATTGGCGGCCTCTATTTCTGCAAATTTCCTATAACAATCAAAACAATCAAATGTTAGGAAAGAAAACAAGAATAAAAAAAACTGTCTAACTTTTTTCTGTTTTTTTGAAATACCTCTGGATCATGTTGTGTAGAAACCTGCGGTGGTTGACCTGCCGTTTGGATGGCTTGTTTTTCCGTGGCTTTTGCAAAGTCCGCATCATGTAGCCAGCTGCTGATGTCATAAATGTAACAAGGTCGCGACCCCATGGCATTCCTCGTTCCAGCCCCGGTTCAAAGGATATGGTGCTGGATGGACGCATTTCTTAGAGCAGAGGAGAACAGGCTTAATGTGAATTTTTCCTGTTTTTGCACCTTTAATTCCTTTAATTCCATTATCTCAAACAGCTATATATTGTTTATTGAAAATGTGACCTAATAAAATGCACCGCCAGATTTTTTCTTAATATGCAAATGTCAGTTGATTTGTGTTTAAATGACACCATAAAAGCCTTAAACGTTTTGCAGCTTCAACATTTTAAACGGGGTGCAAATGTTCCAACACCTAATTTGTTTAGATTTTTTTTTTGCATTCTACATTTTGCTTTATATAAGCTTTAGATTATAGTAATTTTAAAAATATCATATTAAGATTATTCAAAATATGTAGATATGTTGCAAACAGACAACACAAACAGACTTTTTGTTCAAATCCAAACCTCAAATAATCATCATCATCAACAAGAACACATAAACAGATAAAGAACAAGAGCATGATGCCTACGGACAGTTAATCTACCCATCTATCCATCAGCTTTAAACCTTACTGACAAATATACCAATAAATGAAAGCCACACAAAATAATGAAAATTATATAAATTAAACTAAAATAACCCCAATCTCCCTACTCACCTGTCCCAAGCATTTGTTAGCCCTGCACCGTCTGGTAACAGTGAAAAATTGCTGCAATCAGAAGCAATGCTGTTACATCCATGGGCATATATAACTACACTCTTACACAATGAGTGAGTGAGAAAGGGAGGGAGAGCTGGAGAAAGAATAAGTGTGAAGTGCAGTGGCATTGAGGATGCTGAAGAAAAGACTTAAAGAAGGTTTGTCGTCATCCTTTCAAATTAAGGATGGCAAGACATCACTGACAAAGAGAGTAGGAAGTGACTATAGACAGGTCAAGAAAGAAAAGCGGGGCAATTATCTAAGAGTCAACTGCTTTGGTCGTGTGGACTCTGTATGCATTGTGAAAAGGACCAAAGGCCGCTTGTTAAGTGTTAGCAAACAGAAGCCCACCAGTTAAGAACCCAAGGCTTTAATTGATCACTTTAATTGCCAGGCCTCATTAACACATTCTCCTGTCACAGAGCTCTTCTTGTTGCTACAGACAAATTGCCCTCACATTTCAACACGGATGCCCAGCAGGATTGTTAATTTTACGTATCTATGAAAAAAATTCAACATCAGAGACTACTGAGGAATGATCTATGTGATCTATGAATAGGTTATGGGTAATTTATTGTGCTTTCTCTCGCTTTCTTTCCACTACCATGGCATGGTAGTGGAAAGAGGCTAGGAATGACACTTTGAACAAAACATACAGTGCTACTATTTTAATTCATTAAACTGCTGTTAAGGTGGACCACAATTTTTTGCATTCTATTATTTGGCTTTAATTGGTTTAATCTGATTGAAACCACTAAGTTTACTTTCATTTAACTGAGATACTAAGAACACATGCAATGAAGTATACTTATATTATATTTAATATTTATATTTTACAAGTGAAACCTTGTAGCAACCTCAGCAAATTGATTGTGACCTAAGGGACAGAGATACGATGCTAACGAGAGATCCAAATTTATCTAATAAAATGCAGTCAGATATAGCAGTCAAACAAGCAGAGTTATGAGTCAACAAGCTGGACCAGTGATGGATAGAGAGAGCCTGAACCATAATTCAAGCAAACAGGCAATAAATTGTAGGAGAGAAAATAATCAGAAGTAGTGCATAATGCCAGTAGCTCATATAGTAGCATGATTTAGAATCTGAGCATCTAGAAGTTAAAGTTAAAACTTGGGGAAATAAGAAGCAAATTGTTAGTTTGTCTGTGAACTCTGGTTATCTGATGTATAGAAGAACAATGATGACAGTCGTTTTGACACCTGTGATTTAAAATATTTTTTGATATTTGATATAGGATTTGATTATTTATCAAACATGCTTAAAGATCTTGCTGTATTTGCTAATAATCAGTGGTTTCATTTTAATTAACAGTACCATTCCTATAATACAACTGGTTAATAATATGATCAATTGAACCAAATGTATTCTAAATGCTATATTACATGCTCATATTTGCCAACGCGTTATACCAGGCAGCAGACGTTAGCAGTAAGAGAGGGGGTGGAGACCTATTTTTAGTATAAGCACACTCCACTCCAGCTGCTTTATAGACAGCCACTGAAGACCATGTGCTTTTGGGCTGGAGGGAACCCCAATCTCCATAACAGCCACCTTCAATACTCTCCATTCAATACTATGGAGAATCCCAGTCACAGAGTGGTGTCTTATGGAGGGTGTGTGTTTAACATTTGAATGATTGCTTATTTGAGACTACATGCAGGACAACTGATCCCAAGTGGTGAGTTGGACACTTTACTTTTGTGCCTTTATCTGTGTACGTACATCACCAATGGTTGGCTGCACAAGCGGGTTAGTACTCTCTGTGCTCTCTGGGAGTAGGGGGACTGACTGACTGAGCATCCCAATCTCTTGTCAGTGGGAGGAATTTAGTGTCTCCTCTTTGCCCAATATACATGTTTTTGGTCTGTGGGAGGAAACCAAAGACCCCGGAGGAAACCCATGCAGACCCACAGGAATAACATTTAAACTCCACACAGAAAGGACCCTGCTCTTGCACCTTTATAATAATTTGTAATGATGTTGTTACAAATGTCAGCTACACTATTTATTTGTGCAAAAAGCTGCATATCTGATGAGAATTAGTTATGAGTTATAAAAATCACAATATATAATTTTTTTTTACAACAAAACGCATGTCAGTACATTTTATGGTCTTTTTCTAAAACAAACTGTGTCATATTGATCTATGTCTTACTTTACTCCAGCACACACATTTTCTTGCTGTTTATTATTCCACTGTCTTTTTCAGCATGTGTTATTTTCCCACATTTTGCTTTGTCTGCTAAAGGCTTATCATTAACACATTATCATTTATGTTCATAGAACTTTGACCCACCTCAGAAGCTTGCTCTCATTGGTCAAGGCTCGGACTGAGCCCTCTGTCTGTTCTCTTCTTGAGCCAATCAGATTAAAGTTAGATATATACCCAGTGAGCTGTGTCAATCACAGTAAGATTTACCAACTGTATGGTGAGTTGTTGCTTTTTGTTCCTTTCCAAGTTTCCAAACTTTTGGAGTACATAGAAATTGTGAGAGATTATTCATTGTACTACAGTGTATGCTAGGTCTTTGTGAGAGTCTGCTTATTCTCTTATCTTCCATTCCAGCAGGAAGCATGAATAGAGTATGGGCCGTGTTCAGATCCTATCCATACATTACCAATGTAGTGGGCTATACAACCCTGTTTGCCACGGCAGATTTGATTCAGCAAAGCATTCTGGGAGATACACGTGGTCAAAGCACTCAGCCTAGTGGGCAAATTACTGAACAGGAGGCATCGGTCACATCCAGAGAGGAAGGAGCTGTGGCTCATCTCAAAGACTTAGAATGGAGGGAACATTCAGCAGAAGAAAAGGATTCATCAGTAACAGTGGCAAATGTTCCAATGCACAGTGTTGACTGGAGCCAGACTTTTCATGTAGCATTGGTGGGGTTGTGTTTCCATTCCAACTTCAACTACCACTGGCTGCGTGCATTGGAGAAGAGGTTTCCTGGGGGAGGGGCCAAAAAAATATTTGTGAAAGTGTTTCTGGATCAGTTAGTTGCTGCTCCTGCAACAATAAGTGCCTTCTACATAGGTGAGTAAGGAAGTGTTGGTAGAACACACAATGTACTTCACGTATTTTTTTTTAAATAGTGTACTGAAGAGTTGATGTTTACATCAAATGCATAAACGTACAGCCCTTTATTGTTTAGAATAAAATTTTTGCTTTTTCTAAAGGGTTGAGCACCTTAGAGGGGCGGGATGACCCCTTGGAAGACTGGAAAAATAAATTCTGGACTTCCTACAAGGTAAGTTTACTACAGGAGAACTATAGGAGAACTACAGGAGTACTATAGGAGAACTATAGGAGAATTATAGGAGAAAGCAGTAAACAGAAACACTTTATTAACTATAGTTATAGTTATATATAGTTAACTATATTGAACTCTTAAGTGTTCTAGGACCTTTCTCTGATGTCCCCCATTTATTTCTTCAAAGAAATGTATTTGCTTCCTTAATACCAAGTTAGTTTTATCAAGCAAGGTGTAGACTTAACTATAGCGATGCTTGTAATCCACTGATCCTTATATCCTATATCCTTATATCAGTGATTATAAAATAGAGTTTTATGAATGAACCCATAATAATTTTATTTATAGCCTAAAGCAGTGTTGCATGCTTAATTATGATGCTGTTGTCACTGAAGAGACTAGATTAATTTTCTATAAAAGCACTGCTCAGACAGTAGTTCTGGCTACAAGGTTTATACTTATGTATTTTTCTGTAGCCCCCCCTGAAATCTCTCCCAGTCTCCCAACTTACATCAAGGAATCCCTATAATAGATCTTTTTAAGTCAAATTTAAAAACATATTTATTTCCTCAGTCATTTTAGTTCTTATAAAGATTACATGTCTAGTGGCCTGTATGTCCATGTCTTGGCATCAGTAGCTCATGTTTGGCTTGATTTGATTGTTTTATGGTTTGTGTTTTAAGCTGATTTTCTTATGCAGCATGTTGGCCGACACCGGTTGTCATTTATAAATATAAAGGTGACTTGACCTGACTAGGTACTTGGCTTAATATGTGATCATTTCTGTAGTAACAACTTGCACAGCAACTCTCCACATAAATCAGTTTTAAAAATCTTTTCATATGGTGAAATAATTTTAAAAGGCATCTCCAGTATCACTGCTTGGAGTTTAAACTGCTCTGTGGAGTTTTCTAACGTAGGAATTCTTCAGATGGTTTCTCAGTAACAAAGCAAAATGCATTTTTGTTTTATTAAGTTCAAGATAGAAAAGAAACGAGAGGCTGGTGAGGGAACGACTCTGGTGACATCTGGACCTAACTTGTGGAAATTCTATAACATTAAACACAAGTATTAAAAAAGTATAACAAGTTGCTCTTAAATTAATCGAAGATGTAATGGTTAGCAAAGTACTGTGGTATAAGAGGAATAAAACAGTTAGTTGGTCTGATGTTTATTGTCATGCAAAACAAACCAAAAAATGAACAGCCTATTCATCTGTGATTCATAATCTTTTATCTATCTGATCTGTAATTCTGTTTTGGCAGACTGGGATTGTCTACTGGTCCGTAATGCAGGTATGATGCTCATCCATCAATCCATCCACCTATTTACCTTCTGATGCTCAATGTTTAGCTACAACTGCACATTTTGTTGCTGTTTTCTTGATTACAGGCAGTGAATTTCTCGCTGATTCCTCCGATAGCACGAACAGTTTTTGTTGGAGGAATCTCACTGGGCTGGACTGTCTTTCTGTGTCATTTCAGACAGCAGAAGAATGAATCTACATAGTTATGTATTATCAAATAAAAACTCTTCATTTTATTTCAGCCTGCATCTCTTCAATCTAACAAAGAATGCCGTGCCAGAGGTTTGCTCATTGGAATATATATTAATGAAATATGCTCTTATAAAGTGATTTTCAGACCAGTGAACTCTGTTGCCTTTTTTTGTTACCTTTGTAAATGGAAAAGCTTGACGGTAAGTGACAGCAGTTTCGAAAGCAAAAGATTAAAAGATGAGTCGTCGCTGAACTTCAAAGAAATGGCAAGGTCACGTGACTGTGCGGAAGGCGTGTACATTGCGTCATACTGTTTCCCCGCGTTTCAGCGCTTTGGGTGATAAACATTTGACCCTAAAAACACACGTTACATTGCTCCATTAAATAGGCTTCTGGATGCCTATAAACACATCTTAAACCGCGATAAAGAGATCATGTGTGTGTGTGTGTGTGTGTGCGCGCGCGTGTTTCTAGGATTGCATTTCCAATTAGATGTAGATGTAGCTCTTATGTGTGTCTGTTTTACTATGAGTGTGTGTATACAGTCAACTCCAGAAATGCTGGCACACTTCATGACCAAAAAAGACAGTGGTGGATGAGGTTCTCAATCTTTTACTTTACTATTTATTTATTACTTTATTTATTAGTTAATGAACCTATGCAGTGAATTAAATACATTACAAGTAAAAGTCCTGTGGGCGGCATGGTGGCGCAGTGGATAGCGCTGTCACCTCACAGCAAGAAGGACCTTCTTGCTCCGGGTACTCCGGTTTCCTCCCACAGTCCAAAGACATGCAGATAGGTGAATTGGTGATGGGAAAATTGGCCCTTA
>JAOVYV010000045.1:21906704-21924207 GCA_025674545.1 Hassar affinis | reverse complement strand
CTTTAGAGACGCCAGTCAACCTAACGTGCATGTCTTTGGACTGTGGGAGGAAACCGGAGTACCCGGAGTAAACCCACCAGGACACAGGGATATGCAGACTCCCACCCGGGGATCAAACCCGGGACCTTCTTGCTGTGAGGCGACAGTGCTACCCACCAAGCCACCTGTTGTTATTGTTATTATTATTATTTAGGCTACCCCTTCACACTCTGCTTCTCTCATGACTATTGGAAAATATTTTCTTTAGATGGTATTTCTATGTAGGCTATGTAGGCTTATTCAGGCCATCAGAAACTGGCGTTTTCAGGCAAAACACCGACAGCAGTTTTAGGTAAGTGATAAAAGATTTTTTAGCAGTTGTGCAGTTTGGCTGCACAGTAGAGTTTCTGAAACATCAAGAAGAGATTTTGTCACATCACTTTAATTTCTCGGGCTATTTTCCACTCCTGGGTGTAAATAATGTGTGATTTTAGAATGATAGGCATGTGTAAGTTATAAATGTTAACCTGATAATAAGGTTATAATAATCATCTGGAATCAAAGTGATGAAGCACGCAGTCATTACGAGGTCCGCATGACTGAGTCTTTAAAAAGACACTAAAGATCCAAAACACACGGCACAGCCGACATTTCCCCTCTGCTCTTCCGGTCCGCCATGACCAATGGGAACAGAAGTTGTGGTCACGTGTCACGACGGTAACCTCCGTGTTCTCGTTGAACACTTTATCGCGAGACTACGCCACTTCCTTTTCCCTTTTCCCTCTGAGTCCAAGATGGTAGGTAGCAGCTTTGGCTATTTTAGGACGTGTACTTTTAAAATCTGAATCCATCTTAATGTCTGTGTTGTCCTATTTTACGGAGACGGAGTTAATTGAATTACACAGGTTTGCACGGATGAGTTTTCGTTAAGATTTTTTGTTTATTTGGACTTAAAGACACCGTTATGTATTAAAACACTCAGTCAAGCGGCCCTCTCTCAGAGCTAGAGAAAAGCGTGTGTGTTGTCCTGTGGCCGTTTGTGAGACACACCAGTCCAGCGCTTAACTGTTTACTTTATTCTGTTTTTTTTACTAGTAACTAAAAGAAAGTGAGTAAACACTAAGCACTGCTTTGTTGAAGTAAACGATACTTGTGTAATAGCCGGGTGCTAATTAGGTAACTCTCCCGGTGTGAAGCACACATCACTGACTGTGTGTGGGGTTAGTGAATGTACTGAATGTCAGAGACCGGAATGTAGGGATCATTTGGAATAAAATGGATGAAATTACAATTTATTCGCTTTTCAAATTCGTTTATTGGTTTCACACCTTTTTGACTAGCCATGATTCTGAAGTAGCTAGCAGGCTAGCGTTAGCATAACTCATTGACACCATGGCCAGTCATGTTCACATCCAGCTGAGATGAATATTATCCTCATGATTTTCATCCTCACGCTGATTTCCCAAAGCACTGAGAGTGGTGTTTAACTACTGTTGGACTGCTGTTTCTGCAGGGAGTTGACATCAGACACAACAAGGACCGCAAGGTTCACAGGAAGGAGCCCAAGAGCCAGGACATCTACCTGAGGCTTCTGGTCAAAGTGAGCAACTCTGTTTTTTATTTATTTATTTTATATGTCAAATATTGGTTTCTCCAAGAGTGATTTCACATTGGTTAGTCCATCTGCTCAGTCCAGGTCACAGTGATGCTTTAATGTTTTTGCGTTGTTTGCTGTTTTGTCTGTCTATAAACAAACAAAAAATTTAAGTTCCAAATACATAGTGATAAACGCTTCTATTACTACTTATATATAAAGTGATGGTGATAAACGCTTCTATATCTACTGGATATGCAGCATTAAGATAATACTTCAACATTTTGTCTGTCTCATTCACTGATTTCCTTTTAGTTGCTCCAAATATCCAAAATTGTGTTCTGCAGTTCTGCAGCTCTCTCAGTTTATGGTTCAGTTTGCATCTCCAGAAAAATGCTGCCCGCAACCCAAAGCTAAGCATATTTGGTCCAGTTCAGTCAGATGATGATTGAATCACATTCTCAAGGCTGTCCGACACTAGACTGAGCTTAGAAGCAGACTGAGACTGACCGACTCTGGAGGTTTTCTTCACATTGTTTTGAGTGCAGGTGCTCTTTTCTGACCTGCTTAAACAAACTGAACCAGAGAGAAAACACCAGTTGACATGGATTAAACCAGGGGTGTCCAATCTTATCCTCTAAGGGGACACTGTGGGTGCAGGTTTTCTTTCCAGTCAAGCAGGAGCCACTCCTCATTCCACATTTATTTAATGGATTTTTGACTTTCAGCAGTGTGTGGCTTCTGCTTGGTTGGAATGAAAACCTGCACCCACACCGACCCTTTGTGGATAAGATTGGACATCCCTGGACTAAACGTCGTATATTTGAAACCATCTTAGATCTTTATTTGGTCAGGTGGCATGTTTAGCATATTAATGATTATCACACTGTGATGGTCTTGTTTCCCCCCTGTTCTATGACAGTTGTACAGGTTCCTGGCTCGCCGTACCGATGCGCCCTTTAACAGGGTCATCCTGAAGAGACTCTTCATGAGCAAGAGCAACCGCCCCCCTCTGGCTCTGTCCCGCCTGGTTAGTAACTAATACTGTACTCTCATTATAAACACTTGTCAGAAGTGATTATAGTAAAACACTGTGAACAAGATTGTCACTGTTATTGTCCTGTATTGATTTATTTGATTGCACCAGTGATTCTAATCATCAAACTGCTCACAGAAAACTTGTTAGAAACCTGGTATTGGTTAGGGATCGCACAGAAACCAGGAGAAATTGCAGCTTGTTGGTGTTTATTTTTATATTAGACTTTTAAAACATCAGTGTCAGTATTGCAACAATTCAAAATAATAGTGCATAACAATGAGAACCGCCACAGGTTTTTCCATGGTTAAAGAACGTGTATGCATGAGGAATGTTTAAGAATGTTTATATTGAAATATTTATGATGGGATTATAAATGAGGGGCTTTTATCTGGTGTGTTATTGTTCCTAAACATTAGCAATTGTGTTGCCGATGTCACCCCTGGCTTGGTCTTTAGTGATGTATTGTCGTGTTAATGAGAAAAACAGTATAGAATTAGTGGACAGTAGTTCCAGTACCACATGATGCAGTTTTAAAGCAAAGACCGTGCAGGACTCATCTGGGCCAGTTGGAGATCTGAGATCACGAGCACAGTGGTGTTGATGGCAGTATTCGCATTAACAAATAAATCTCAAATACCACTGAAGATCATGTGAGTTATAAAGCAAGATTTGAATATGATCATAAAAAAAAAGTAAACATATGATAAGTTAAGAACGCACATCATTGTTCAAGTATTACAATGGTTTGCATCTCCTTAAACAGCTACTGGCCATTATTGTCATGTTTTTACAGAAATGTAAACGGAGGTTTCAGCCCAAAGTTCTGTAGTTTCTGTAATGCAGTCATGTAGAATATGCTGGTATTCATGCTGTTGCTATTCTGTTGGATGTAATTTTTGTTATTGTGACACACACACTTTATGTATGTTTTCACAAACCATAGTTTGAATAGTGGAAACTTTTTACACACCAACAGGTTTCCATCCTGTTCATCGAATTGGGTCAGGAGTGTATTAGAGCTGAAGCAAAATAAGCTTATGTTAGAAAGTACAGGTGGTGGTTTGTTAGATTTAGTTTCTGCTTAGTCTTTCCTCAAAAATATTCTATGAGAAAATGGTGGTAATTGTCAACAAATTAGCAATTAAAGCAGAAGGGTACATTGTGGTACATTGCTTCCATCGCATGTTTAAAGTCTTCAGCTTTATTCCAAAGATCATGATTGGATTTTTCTGCTATGTCTTGTACACAGATCCGTAAAATGAAGCTTCAGGGCCGTGACAACAAGACGGCTGTTGTTGTGGGAACCATCACTGATGATGTCCGGATTCAGAACATCCCTAAACTGAAGGCGAGTGTAAATGGTGCTTGATTTTGAATGTTGGATATAAAACCCATTATGCCGTTTTGTTCACAGCTGTGTGCCAGTGAAATGGTTCGTTAAGTGGACCTGACTGGTGACACTGTGCTAAACATTGATATACTCTTGTGATTGCTTGCAAATAATAAGGAATGTATAATTTACTTTTTGGGTTGTTTTTTTTTTGTAATGTACAAATTGAATCTAAAAAGGTTCATTAATTATTTCCTATTCATGGTTGCCTCAGTAAATATTTTGGGTGGATTTCCTTTCCTCTTCTAAATTTATTTTCTTTATTATTATCATTAATACATTACATACTACATGGTTCACATTATGAATGTCTCTTCTGGGGTCAATACCAAAATGATGTTTTAAAGCCTAAGAGCATGTGATGTTGAGCAGTCAAATCTGGCATCAGTAATATAGGGAATAAATAACCAGTATTTGGGAGACTGAGTGGGGCTAAACCAACTAGAGAAGTGGTCAAGCCTCCCTTATTCTATACTAATTCTGGAAATGTTTAATATGATGTGTGTATATATATATATATATATATATGTATGTCTGTATGCATGCATGCATAATATTATTGCATTACTTTTTTAAAAACTTGATCTGATCCAGTTTAAGTGTCTTGTTAGGGTTTGGTTGCTTTAGTATGTTGGTTATTTGGTAGTTATTAGATATAGCAGATGTGCACAGAAGTGCTCACACTGTCCCTTTTCCTCAGGTGTGTGCTTTGAGGGTGACAGCAGGAGCTCGTAGGAGGATCCTGAAGGCTGGTGGCCAGGTCATGACCTTTGATCAGCTAGCTCTAGCTGCCCCCAAAGGACAGGGCACAGTGCTACTGTCAGGTGAGTAAGGATTTTAAACAGCAGGGCAAATGTGAAAAATGATTTCCACATGATGTGTCTGCATTGAGACAAGCGTAACTGCAGGTGTCTGAGTGTTGCAGGTGAAAGCTTCTTGTTGCAAAGGGGAACAAAGGATCTTAATGTAAAGATCCACTTGAATATTATTATAACCTATAATGCATTACAATATGAATATTCATATACTGAAAGTTGTTCTAATAGAATTCAGTTGATATTTTACATAAAGACAGTGTGCAGTAACGTAATTACGAGAAAGCACCAACAAAAACTGAAGAAGGCTGTGGTATATACCCTGCAGAGCAGTTGAGATTGTGTGAAATTAGCTTCTGGTGGTTTTTGAGTGGTTTCCATTGTGAAGTATATATACCAGATGAAAAAAATACCTGAAATCTGTTTTGAAAGGTCGAATAGAGTGGAACATCCCATAATGTGAATTCAGACATGCTGCTTGATTCTAATGTGAAAGTCAGATTTTATCTTTCTTTTTTGTTTGTTTGTTTTTGCTGTCCAGACTACAGACAAGTATTTTCTGCTCAAATTAAATGTTATTCTCTCTCAATCTGCCTGTGTGAACATTTGAGTGTAAATAACTTAGTATATACATGTGAGCATTATGTGCAGCTTTCTTGGCAAATTAGCACATGAAGTTAATTTAGACAATGCTTTTTGTGAAACAAAAACAGCTTATAAATCATGTTCTCGAACTGATTTTTGGTTGGCATGCTTTTTCTGAAGGACCCCGCAAGGCCAGGGAGGTGTACAGGCACTTCGGAAAAGCCCCTGGAACTCCCCACAGCCACACCAAGTAAGAACATACCTGGTTTATACTGTGATAATCACAGACTTTACTGATTTAATGTTTAAATTTAAACATTTAACTAAACACTGTTCTAAGCTTCAGTTAAAATGCAAACTTTGTGCAAATACTAGACTTTATATTCAGTAATGTCTGTTAGGTTTGTTAGAATACCACAATAAAACTACAGTGGAGTGTGAATTTATTTTCATGCTGCAATACTCCTAGTGATTGAGCTGTTGCCAGATGTCTTAGACGCTGGAGGACATCTATACAACCTTTATACATGAACACATTCCAAGGCAGTGAACCAGTTTGCATGATTTTAATTGGATTGCTCTTCCCACAGGCCCTACGTCCGTTCCAAAGGCAGGAAGTTTGAGCGCGCTCGTGGTCGCAGAGCCAGCCGTGGCTACAAGAACTAAAGCGGTGTCTTTGTTTTGTATTAATCATAATAATGCAAATAAAGATGGGCTTTTCAACCCCAGGAGCTTGTGTGTGACATTTCATTTCTGTACTGAGAATTATGAAGGCAGTTTGAATCATCTATTAGATGAGATTTTTATTATTCATGCTCTTTACCGCAGAAGAATCTCACATTTACAGAAAATAAGATTCTAACGTATATTTCTGTGCTTCGTTAACCACCTGAATCAAGTTGCTCAATGCTTAAGGGCCAATGAAGAAGCAGAGCACACATTTTTAAAATGACTTCAAAATAGATTATTTTATTGATAGTAATTAATGGGGGTTATGCAGACGCTTGCTGAAACGTGTATTACATCCTGCAAGATGTTAAAGCGTGTGGCTCTTGCATCATGCACCACCACATTAAATGGAAACTGGTGACGTGACTGGTATTTATAGTTTTTTTTTTGTTATTGCCTTTCAGTATCTGAACTCTTAAGTTTCAGTATTAATGTAAAAAGCAGCTGAACTAGCGTCAGTGGAAACTGCACTTTAAGGTTAAAGTTGCTATGGCTATTTTTGATAAGACGTTTTCAGTTTGATTGGCTTTTGAGTGGTTAGGGGGTGGGGGGTCTTTTTCCAAAACACTTTAAGCAGGTGCTATTTTTGCAAAGCTACCCAAAGAACATTTTTTTAGTTTCTTTAGAAATAAACTATTTAACCCAATAATGGCATGGATGACTGAATTTGTGTGTATGCCAGTACCATTTATAATGAAATGGCCAAATTTACCAGCTTGTTAATGTAGAACTGAAGTTCAATAGTTTATATGCACACACCATGGTAAAAGGCTACAGGTAAAAAAGGTGTGGGTGGTGGGGGGGATGTTCAGTTTACACATGTGTGATTGGGCTAATATATACCTGGTCTTGTAGGGAAAGAAATGCTCTTTTATTATCGATAAAAAATTTTGTTTAGCTGATTATAAGCAAATTAAATTTCTCAACTCCTTTCAAATTATTCTCATTATTCTACTGCTTACTTGTTATTTTTTCATTGGTAATTATTTACTTCTTAAACATTTGTGATTTATTGATTTAATGAGTCAGATTAACAAACATTACTCCTAAATTCATGCTGTTGAACGTTATTGGTGTCGAGCCGCCTAATGCTTTTACGGTAGATTCCTACAACGATAAACCATATTGTTTTATTGTAATGTAATTCGTTTTTTTCACTTGAACAATAACTAACACTATATGCATATGCATGATGCACGTTGACTTGTTTTTGTGAAAATGCATCTAAAGGTACCGTGACGTTTCAAGTAGAGAAATGGCTCAGCTGAAAACAGTTCAGAATCCTCAGCAATTCCCGTCACCTCTTTCAGTGGAAAACATGTCGCCGTCAGTGAATGTCAAACAACTGTGACAGAAGTTTCAGCATGGGCAATTTCAGTTACTTTTTATATAAAGCATTTCCTGTAAAGATGATCAATAATCAATAAGAAGATCATTTTACTCCTTCCTTATTATTTGGTTAAAGAAGTGAAACAGCCGAGCAAGTTTTCGAAACGTTTATGAAAGAACCTCTAACTATACGGTCCTGAAAATAAGTCCCTTTTAAAAAAGATTTAAATATTTATATATTAAATGTTTAAATATATCATGGTCGAGTAGGTGGAGATGGAGTATCAGGAACTATTAGGGAGCAAATGTTTATAGAAGGCAATGGTATATAAAAGAATATTATTAATGTCATTTGAAATGATAAGGAATCTTGCCAAATTTGCTAAACCATATTGGGGTTACAGATTTGACCAGTACTCAGTGTAGCACAACCACAGTACTTGCTGAAGAAAAGCAGACAACAGCAGCAAACCTTTGGGGGTGTTTGTTCCTCAGAAAAGTTTGGTTTAACACTTGAACTGAGTGAGGTGTGCTAAAATACAGAAACCACAAAACTGCAGCGAGTTCCCAGGACTAAATGTGAGAACCAAAATTTCAGTATATCAAAACAAAACCCACTCCTGCGTTATTACACCAGTGTGTTGCGTAGTTATCAAAGTGTTAGAAACTAAATTCCCTTTGATGTCGATGAGTGTGCTCGACGGGTAGACGAGTGTCTGTTGCCTGTAGCTGTTCCTCTGTATGATGCATTTTCAGGAAGAGTCTCTGTTCAGTGTTTCGGCTGTGGTTTTACTTACAGTATTCTCCATAGTGCAGCAGTCAGCATTGTAATTGTCATGTATGTGTGGTGGAGCCAGTAGTTTTTGTCAGTTATTGCTATATAGGTTTATAAAGATTTTTATGTCATGCTTTGTTTTGTTTTTACTTTTACATTTTTTGATATAAATCAGGCCTGAGATTAAACTAAAGAAACACTGGTGCTAGGCACATCCAGGCCTCATTTTCTTTTACTTGTTTTACTGAAGTAGTCTGAATAATGAAGTAAACTATTGAGGTCACTTTTGGTAAGTGCTTCATAAATCTGCTGAGCAACCTGGAAAATCATATCTCAAGAAACGCGCACACACATGCACACTAAGCATGTAGTTCTTATCTATTGGTCTAACACCAGTTGCATCTAATGACTCATTTCTCTCTTGGGCTAACAGTAAGTAGCAAATTGACTGCTGATAAGTGCTTGAACTTGATATGATTAATTATACCCTTATAAAAATAAAGGTTACTAACTTCCTCAGTGATTCTACTTTCAAGCCTCTCTGACAAGGAAATGCATATATGTTTAAAGGTTTTTTCAGAGTGACAAACTGGAAAAAAAGTGTTTGGAAAACATTATTTCATGATTGATTTTGCAGTATGTGAACATTGCATACACTTGGCTGTTCACCAAAGTGGATACTGGAGCTGAAATTAATTAATGAGTATTCTGAACACTGAACACAGACACGGACACAGACAATGCTTTACAGTAGCAGCTCTTTGGTCTTCATATTGAGAGTTAACAGCAACAGATTCCAAAATGCAAATGTTATACTTGATCCCTAGACCTTTTACCTGCGAACCTCTACGTGAAACAATGGAGGATTAACATACACCTCTATATGCTAAGCAGCCAACTGTCCAATTACTTCTGGGGTACATTTTTCTCTCAACTGAATTCCCTGTGAAACTTTCTAAAAATCAATTGTAATAATTAGAAGTACAAGCCCAATTCCAGTAAAGTTGGGACATTGTGTAAAAATATAAATAAAAACAGAATACGATGATTTGCAAATCCTTTTCAACCCATATTCAATTGAATACTAGAAAGACAAGATATTTAATGTTCAAACAGATCAACTTTTTTTTTTTCAAATATTCACTTATTTTGAATTTGATGCCTGCAACACATTCCAAAACAGTTGGGACAGGGGCAACAAAAGACTGGGAAAGTTGAGGAATGCTCAAAAAACACCTGTTTGGAACAGTTTTTTTTGGAAAATTGGAAACAGGTGAGTGTCATGATTAGGTATAAAGGGAGCACTCCTGAAAGCCTGTTGTTCACAAGTTTAAGTATAATGTTTCCCAATGTGCAATTGCAAGGAATGTCAGGATTTCATTATCTACAGTCCATAATATCATCAAAAGATTCAGAAAATCTGGAGAAATCTCTGCAGAAATCTGAAAAAACTCTGCTGACACCGTGTTCTTCTTTGTAAAGGAATTTATTAATACAAATATCAAATTAAAACAGAATTAGACAGGAGTTGATGAGCTTTGCGCAAAGAGCCCGGAGAACACCTCAAAGCCAAATCTGTGTTCTAAGGAGAAAGGGAGGGCCCCTGTTCTTATAAACTGGGGAGAAACCCCCACAATGTATGGATTCCTTTGTCTTAAATCAAAAACATATGTGACTCAAAAAAACTAAGGACCTTCACCGTTTTAACCATAGGGCCTAACGGACCTTTCCATATGAACACTGCAGACCAGAAACTACACAAGTCTGAAAACCAACATTGAATGCCCCTGACCTTCGATCCCTCAGGCAGCACTCGACTAAAATCCAACATCATTCTGTAATGGATATTACCACATGGGCTCAGGAACAACAACACCCAGAAATGCCGCCGACTTCTCTGGGCCCAAGCTCATCTGAGAAAAGTGTCCTGTGGCCTGACGAGTCCACTTTTCAAATTGTTTTTGGAAATCATGGACGTCATGTCCTCCGGGCCAAAGAGGAAAAGGAGTGTCCGAATTGTCATCAGAGCAAAGTTCAAAAGCCAGCATCTGTATCAGTATGGCGTCTGTTAGTGCCCATTGCATGGGTAACTTGCACATCTGTGAAGGAACTATGTTTTACACAACGTCCCAAGTTCATTGGAATTAGTAAATATGATGGTATGAAATATGAGAGCAAGTGACCAGTAATGGCACGAACCATTAATGTGGTTAATAGCTATTGAAAAAATTGAAATGGTGAACTTGACATCTTAATAGCCAGTTGTTTATAAACATAAATAAGCAGCATATTAGAAATCCCTCTATTTATTCAGAGACATAAAGTGAGGGCTAGATTAGTAGGCATGCAAAATAAGAGCACTAATTCTAATTAATAAATAAGAGCACTAATTCACATGTTATCAGATTATAAAGTAATGACATTCCAGTACTGGGATTGTTCCAGCAAACGGTGCTGTCTGTAATCAAAAACCATTTGGATCAGTGCGGTTAGTATTTTATACATTGCTTTTGCAAGAATATTATAACTCAGTGTTGCAATTATTGCTGAAGACATCAGTCTCACAGCAAGAATCTGAGACCTTTTATTTCATGCTGGAAACCTGCATGTGAGATCTCATACAGCCTTTGTCTTTTGTTGTTTAGAATGAGGATGCACGTCAGGAAGTGAAGCCTCATGCATGAAAGATAAAAGAGCGTGAGGCTCATCAAGCATGTGCCATCTGTGGGTGTATGTGGTTAGACCTCTTCTTACAGGTGACAGGGGGTCCACAGAGCACTGATGGTGAGCCCCAGTATGTTATATAATGGAATGGAACAAGCTTTCTGTCTGATTTTCTTAATGTGAATATCTTCGTTGTATTCATAATGCTGATTTTGCTGAACCTGCTCTTTAAACACTTTAAAAATTTTGTTATTCTCCCAATTTACAATGATGTAAATATGTAAAAGGCTTCAAAGCATAACAACAACCTTGACTCTCAAATACAAACATCAGAACAATCCAAATAGATAAATGAAAGGAAGGATATGCAAAAAGCAAGTCAAGTGGGTGTTTTAAGGTGGCAGGTTTAAGTAGGCAAGAAGGGAATGAATGAAGTTGCATTCAATAAATCTTACCACTTCATTTGTTTACTGTTAATATTTTCCACCTCAATCTACATATGTGTAGCATTCCTACACGTTATGCTGTATTTCCACTTGAGGGTCTTTATATCTCTCTCCATCTCCGTATTCTAATATGCTGGTCCTGTATCTCTCAGCATGTAGGAAAGACCCCATCAGAACTATTGCTCACACTCGCCCCCTCTCTCAAAGCAACACGTGTTCCACAGAAAACATTTCAGCTTATCTGCTTATCGCTTTGTGGCTTTGTTTTGTTGTTTTTTAAATGAGCATTAGACTCACTATGCCCGTGAGTGTGGTCATCCAAACAGCCGCTTTACAGTTTCTCTTCTCACTTCACCTTTTCTCATGAAACTGTAAAAAAACAAAAGCTTTTAATCTGAATTTCTACAGTTTAAATTGACTTTTTATATCCTTTAATGTTTACATTAGATATGCAATGACACTTTTTTAATTCATCAGTTACTTATTAACGGCTTATATCTTATTTATTAATCAGTTACTTCTAAATAACAATTAAATTCCAAACTATAATATTAATTATGAACAAATTGCTTACTTCATCACATTCACCTCATGGTAGTGATGTACTGTAAGTTCTGCAGAACAAAAGCTGCTTTGGGGATAAATGAGCATACAAATCATAATAGAAATTATTAACTATCAATTAAAGTTAATAGTATGTATTTATATATAATATAATATATAATTTAAACAAAGTACTGTACTGTAACTACTACACATTTACATATTCATACCTAATAATGCACATATACTTTAAGTTATTTGTTACTGTAGTTATTTGGCAACATTAACATTTTGACAGTGTTTAATTGAATGTTCTAATATAGTATGTATCTTAAATTAAATTGGTTACCTTTTTCTGCCTAATAACTACTGTTTTGGGACGTGTACAATCATCATAATTTACATTCATCATAATCATCAAATGTACAATCATCATAATTTTCGAGACCCTTGGTAAAGATAAGGTAAAACGATTATGAAAAATATTTTGTGTTTAATGTTTAAAAAACCTTACAAATTATATTATAGCAAATCACACACACACACACACAGAACATTTAGTATTATATGTAACCTCCTTTTGCCAGCAAAACAGAACTGAGCTTCTTCTGTAATTCCTGATAAGATAAAAAAAAAAATAGAGTGAAGAATATGAGAGCACTCCTCAATACAATATCTCACCATCTCTCTCTCCTATTCAACTCACCCCACAGGCTGTGAATAGGGTTACGCTCATGTCAAAAGCTTGATTCAGTGATCATATAACTATTTTTGTGTGCATTTTGATTTGTTTTGGGTTTGTTTTTGGTCCTACTGCAACAATGACCAAGTTTTAGCATAGTGGTAGAAGCAGCTAGATTTTCATTCACAGAGACAGTTATTGTTAAGGAGAAGCAGGTAGCCACTGTTATATATGGTATGTAAGGTATATTAGAACAATAAATGAAGCACTGAAAAGATCCTAATGTTGCCTTAAGTGTTAATTATAAGCACATTATTAGCTATGAGTTAATATTTAAAATGTGACCCACCACGTTCTTTTCTGTATAAGCAGCCATGTGTTTTTTATAAGAAACCCATTCTGAGTGTTTGTTGTGGCGCTGACTATAAATATGTATATACAGTATTATTATGAATGATGATAGTTTGAAATGTATTCAGTGACAGCACAAGCTTTGCTGTTTAATGTTGTCTTTTGATCATGCAAGAATCCTAAACAAATTCAGCATCAAAAAGTGCAATAAAGCAGAAAAAATGAAGAGGCAAACAAATCTAATGTCTCTGCCTAGGTAAAATAAGCTTGATCTATTTTAGTGTAGCATGGAAACTTATGAGAGCAGGTCATTACAATATTGTCATTGTGTAAGCATAACCCTGTGGAAAACTATTCTGCATATGCACTAGCAGTAAAAAATTTTTCTTTCAGGTCCACTCACAATGATGGGAGAAACAGCAAGAATAACAAACAAGTAAAAGAGAGACTTGAGAGGGGGGATTGAGTCATCCAGAGCATCAATACTCTCATCAAAACAACCACTACCCCCATATTGCCACATTTCTCCATCGCTGTCTGTTTCACGCACACCCTTCAGCAATGTGCCCAGCCTTCCAGGAAGTGCTGCTGAGCCGAACATGCTGACTGCATATCTGATAACTGCAGTCAATCAGGCCTCCAGTGGAAGACAAAATGGGCCAGGATTCCACTGGACTGTAAATTAAACACTGCTTCTGCAGAGAATAGTAGAAGGTAAATTTAACAAAATACTTAAAGCCTATGAAGCACTTATATATCAACAGCAACAGAATTTCATTGTAGTGAGATGTTGATGCTGCAGATGATGATGTTGGTGTTGATGTGCTGCGTTTTGCTTAGTAGCTTAGTAGCCCTTACACTTAATAACTTACTTATTAGCCCTAACACACATTAATTTACATTTCTGACTGAGTAGCCCCATATGACAAAATATATCGAAAGTAAATCTTTTGTGACTTTTTTGTTTGCCACCAACTTGATTTTTCCACTTCTTTCATGACATACTTTCAGAATTGAAAACTGAGAAAAGAAGATCTGGGAGAATCCGTGGGTAAGTAGAATTGCCTTTGTTTGCCTCTCTCTCTCTGTCTCTCTCTCTCTGTCTCTCTCTATCTGCTACTTTCCATTGTGCGTCACTCAGACCACATTTGAACAAATTATGTCTTGAAGTCATGTGACATAGGAAGAGGAATTACCTCGAGTGAAGCACACACACCCCACCCACAAAATAATATACATATTCACCCCCAGACCAGCAAATCAGTCAGAGATTCAGTCAGAGAGCTTACAAGCAAGTAGTGGAACATTAGCTGCAACTATCAAAGAAGAACAGCCTGAGGAGGGAAATGGCACAAGCCTATATGAAAGTGCATGTTCTGCTTCTTCTAGCAATAGCCATGGCTATCTCATGTAAGTCTCTTCTTCACTGTTTTAATAATGTACTTTTTTTTCAGAGCATCAAATGGATTTTATTAGTGTGATGGACTGAATGATTGCAAAGTGTCCTAGTGTTTCTGTGAAGACCTTCTCACTGAGTCAGTTTATTAAAAGGATGGATGTTCTAGCAGGGATCTGCAGCAGTGGGATTGCTGTTGTTAATCAGTGTGTGTGTATCCTCCAGGTAGCAACTGTGGGAGAGACTCTGAGGTGTTTGTGGCCAGTGGCTCAGTGGCAGTGTTGCCTTGTGCCATGTTATCCTCAACTAAACAATCCTCTGCTGTCACCTGGAAAAGAATTGTTGAAGAGTAAGTATCGTCCATTCTTGTATCCTATAATCCTGTATTCCTATAATCTACTCTACATGCAATGCAATCATAAAATATTTTACTGAAGGTAGCCTGGCATCCATGTACATGAACAAATCATGTGAACATAAAAACTCCTTCCTGTTTTACTCCTTCAGGAAAGAGAGGACGGTGTGGCGCAGGGACAAGAGTGGGCTCGAGTTTCGGTCGGTGGGACAGGGGACACATGCTTACTGTCCCTATCCAAACTTTGGAAATGCAGATTATAGTCTTCATATCGAAGAGACGAGGGAGGAGGACGCAGGAAAGTATCTTTGTGAGGTGGACGGACAGATCATCAAGAGTGTCACACTCCATGTCATCAAAGGTAATAAACAGCGAATGTTTAAGTTCACATCAATAATGCTCTTGCCTGTCATTCCATAATAATGATATGAGGGCGTCTCAGATTTATGAGTTTTATGATAGAGTCATTAAAATATTATATACAAATTACGACCTGTTTTTATGTCTGTTTTTCATCATTGTAATGTATTTAAAAAATAATTCAGTAATTCTGAGCTCACTTCACAATAACAGGGTTTTTACTCACAAACACCTCACAGTGTTCTGCTTCCCTGCAGTGTCCTATACTCCAGCTGAGGTATTCGAGGGTGATCAGCTAACGCTCAGCTGCAGTGTCACACCACAGCCAAAGCCAACAAGAAGGGCGAAGTGGGAACTGAATGGTACACCAATTACCATCCAGAGTGGGATACAGACATATACAGTCAATAAAGTGTCTCAGAAGGATGCAGGAACTTGGAGTTGCCTGATTGGTAACAGACAAACAGAAGGAAATGCATCCACAAAGCTGCAAGTCAAAGGTGCATATTTCTTTTTCTCTTTCTCATACTGCATATGATTATTAATAGTTTCACTGAAGTTGCTGAATAAATCATAGTAAATTATTGAATAGTGTGCTTTAAAATAAATTATCTGTTTATAATAGGGTTAATAAGCTTATTTCGTAAGGGTTTTTTTGTAAGCATTTGATCTGATTGTCCTTCTCAGGAATCCTGGCCCCTAGGGATAACTCGAAGGTGGTATATGCAGAATTGGGCTCCTCTGTCACCCTGCCTTGTATCTTCTCCAATAAATATGTTCTAAACAGCTCTTCCTGGAAGAGAGAGTCCAAAATGTCTAAACTGGCTCTGGAGCTTCCTTTGTTTTTCAACATTTCTTCCAATCCTGAAGTTTCTCCAAGCTCCTCAGAGCAGGTGGACAGATCAGCATATATTGTGAGTGTGCAGGGTGGAGATGAAGGCACCTACAAGTGTTCAGGCCAGGTGAAAAGAGACGATGGCAAGCGTGTGACAGTGGAGAGAAATATTCAGCTGGTCACTGCTCAAGGTGAGTGTTGAACACCAGTACTTGCTTCATTGAAGCGGCTTTAGAGAGAATATAATAAAACCAGGCTTAAGAATGTATATATGACCAAGACTGTGTAACTGTGTCTCTGCAGTTCTGAGCTCATACAGAAATGGTAAAATGACCCTGACCTGCCACATTAGCAACACCAACCAAGTCACCAGCTATGAGTGGATCCATGTGGAATATGGCGTGAATGATACTCAAACATTCACCTCTGTCCAAAATGCAACATCAAATGTGCTGAGCGTCCCAAAAGAGAAGCACCTGGGAGAATGGGTGTGCCGTTTTTATAACCAGCAGCAGCTACTGGGAAATGTAACTTACCACCTGCAAATGATGAGTGAGTACTGCTTCAACAAGTCAGGTTTAGTTCTATAGAATGAGGCAAGCCATTCAACATGTATTCTAATAAGAAGCATGCAGGTTTACTGAGCTCAAAATGCATAAATAATTAGGTTTTATGTATCAGTAGAGTGACTGAATCCGTGTCATGTATGTGTTCATGTGCAGGTGGTTTGGAGGGAGAGCAAAAATCTACAAGTGGAAACCGAGTACCCATTATTATAGGACTGTGCTTTCTGGTCTTGCTGTTGGTGCTTATTGTGCTTCAACTGTACAAAAACCATCGTAGGGTAAGTTCAAGGAAAAATATAATAATGCAGTTTGATTGTACCCAGTAAGGCACTGTATAGTTGATACTTTATATGATGTTTAAAGTGGGGATAGATACTAGTACAATGGCTCTACAATGACAGTCTTTTCATTTTGTGTGTGCAGAGAAAAATGATCATGCAGTATCCAGCTATGGAGACAATTGTCCATCTCGCTGCTAATGAGCGAGAATTTAGAGAACGGGGCAAAGCGCGAGAGAAAATCCAGAAGGGAGCTTGTGGTGAAGATCTGAATTCAGAGTTTGTGTAAATCTTTTGACTGTTTGTCAAGACACTTCTAACTTTGTGCTGTGTGTGCATGTGTGTGTGTGTGTGAGAGAAAGAGAGAGAGACTGAGACTTGCAAGCAACTGTAGCAAAAATTTTCTTACATATTTCTTTGTCATAATACTAATACTATAACTACACATTTTACTGCTGATCTTAATGTATGATACTGTATAAATATATCAATAAAGTAAATGTATTATTATGAATCTGTCATTTTTTATACACACACACACACACACATATATATATATATATATATATATACACAGGGGTTAGACAGTGAAACTGAAGCACCTGTCATTTTAGAGCACAATAATTTATTAGTATGGTGTAGGGCCTCCTTTTGCAGCCAATACAGCATTAATTCGTCTTGGGAATGACATATACAAGTCCTGCACAGTGGTCAAAGGGATTTTAAGCCATTCTTCTTGCAGGATAGTGACCAGATCACTACGTGATGCTGGTGGTGGAAAACGTTTCCTGG
>JAOVYV010000045.1:21893707-21905403 GCA_025674545.1 Hassar affinis | reverse complement strand
TTCCCAGGTCGCCCCACCCGGGGATCGAACCCTGGTCCTTCTTGCTGTGAGGCGACAGCGCTATCCACTGCGCCACCATGCCGCCCAAAATCACTCTAAGTGTGCAGTTAAAAATATTATAGGAATTAACCCAGGGCAAGAGTCAAGGACCTCTTGCAATGATAATCACCAGGTGAACAAGAACAGTGTGCATGGCATGCAAGGAAGAAGACACTACTCTTTAAAAAGAACAATGCTGCCCATCTAAAGCTTGCTCAAGACCATGTGGATAAGCCAGAAGCATACTGGAACTCCAAGAACTCCATGTTCTTTGGACAGATTAATACAAAATAAAACATTCTGGTTTAAATAAAATAAAAATTAAATAAAAAGTGTTATGTTTAGAATAAAACAACCACTTTATTCCGATACAAGAACATCATTCCAATCATGAAGCACGGTTTATGGGTTAGGGTTATTATTGATGGTCTTGTGAATTATAGATTGTACCAGAAAATTCTACAGGATAATGTCAGTGAAATGAAGCTTAGACAGTGACCTTAATCACCAAGCAATACAAAGAAATGGTTAAAGCAGGAGAAATGTAAAATTTTGTAATGGCCAAGTCAAAGTCCAGACCTTAACCCAATAAAAATGCCGTGGAAGGATGTAAAAAGTGGAGTTCTTGCAAGGAAGACCACCAACACTGACACTGACACTGACTTGAAGACAAATGAGTCAAAACTCATTGTGCCTGATTGATCACCATTTACTAGAAAGATTTGGTTGCAGTTACTGCTGTTCAAGGGTGTCACACCAGTCTAAAAGCAAAGGTTCACATACTTTTTCCAACATTTTATGTTGGATAATTTTGCATCATATATAAATGTAAAAACTATGATTTTATTGGGGTCTCTTTATCTAGCTTTAGGACTTAGATCACATTTTAGGGCAAATTTATGCAGAAACACAGAAAATTCCCAAGGGTTCACAAGCTTTCCATAGGTACTATAACCGTACACATAAAAGGAGAAAGTCTATACAGAGGCTTCTACGGTGGGCTTTACCACAGTCTGCCCTTGAGGTAGCTACACCTGACTACACACTGGTGCAGATCACAGATTCCAGCTTGCAGCAGTTTCTGTCATCACATGTACAAAAGAACAGAATGTTTGGCTTTACACCTCACTGTAATCTGCATCGCTATGCCTGGGTGTTTTCCTGAGCCCTGCCGTAGTCGGGGTCTGTTCAAACCAGTCTAGCGTTTCATCGCCAAGCCCAGTGAACTCCAGAACATCCTCGTCATCGAAGCACCAGCCTGGCCAGTCCACGTTTACACCCAGAGGAGTGAAAGGTCTAATGAGAAATGGTGGGAATGATTTTTTTATGTTTTTATCAATCAGTATTATTTACATCTTAAATGTAATACTATGCTAAAAAGTTAGAGACTGTTTTCAGTGAAAGGGTCAGTTAGTACTTACTGTAATGATGCAGTACATATTTATGCAGGCCGGTATTAAAGTTGCTAAATTAAACATTATAAATAAAATATTTACGGATTTCATACCATTTTTACTGCTGAAGACCATTGTGTAATTTATGAAGATTAATGTAACTTTTGCATCACACTGTACCCTATATGCTGTTTAAACACATGCTTGTAAATGAAGTGCAGAGTTGATTCAGCTGACTAAAGCTTTTACTGTGTAGGAAGAACAGCACAGTAAGATCAAGATGCAGGCATTAAACGCAGAATGAAACTACTGTCTTCTTTTGGCATACTAAAATCTAGGGTTTTACAGTCATTTCTTTCTCATGGAACAAACAGTATCCAGCAAATAGAGAGTTTCATATTTTAGTAATAATTCCATTGGGTGAATTTGAATTTGGTTAAATATTGACTGGAAAACTAAACAAGTGAGCAAAGTGATAAAGGCAACAACCAAAAGAGAAAAAAGTGCTACAAGTAATAACCAAGAAAAACAAATCCATCTGAAATCAGAGTTAATATTACACTGTCAAGTAAGTCTAACTCTTTTCACTAACTTAGCTAAAAAACAATAAAATAATAATAAAAAAAATGCACCTGATATTCTTGTCATTGTTGCAGCTGTCCACGCTGGTCTCCGTCCCTATATAAGAGTCATACCATCTTGGTCTGAACAGCTCTCGCTCCTCTGCTGCAGCCTCTTTCTGTCCTTCACTGGGTGAGGGTGATGGAGTAGTGCTGACAGTGTTAGAAGTCTCCTCTGAATGCCTCCCCCCTCTTTTTGCTATTCCACGCTCCCTCTCCCGCTCCTTGGCCCTATTCAGAAGACCCTGAAGAGGGGAGGACTGAAGCTCAGGCAATGATCCACTCCTCTGGGTTTTCAATATTTTTTGAGAGTTCTGATTATGTGTCTTTTTTGTCAGGTCAGACTCTGACTCTGATAACCTCTCAGAAGGAACATTCCAGAAAACCCCTCGGTTCTGCTTTACAGAGGCCATCTTAAGCACTAGGTGGTCCTGGGTTTTGGAGGATGTATTGGAGGGTCTGCGAATGTTATGGCTCTGATCATAATCCGAGACTGAATTCCTGTTGGGAAACAACGTTGATGATTCCATGTCAGCTGACATTCTCCTGGAGCCCTGGAGTGGGGCAGATGGCTGAGAATTCATTGGACGTTTCCTTCGTAACCTTGGTGAATTTAATTTTCTTGTGAATGTCCCTGATTCTGAGAGAGACTCATTTTCATCAGTCGATTGGCGGGACCAAGAATCCTGCTGCAAATCTGGTTTGTGTGACTGCTGCTGTGTGACACTGATTGCAGACTCAACAGGTGCAAATTTACTTGGCAATAAAAACTGGCCAGATGATGCCTGTCTTAGTGCACTGTTCTCCCGTAATCCACCAACTGACAAATGATTGGACTTGTTGCTCTTTAATGAGCCTTCTTGTGCAACGGCATTGGAATTTTTCTGCGACTGCAGTTTGTGATTCCACGTTACCCGTCTTTCAATTTGTGGACCATATAAAATATCATTTTCACAATGTCCATTTTTATCTCTCTCTCTCTCTTCAGTTTCTTGTGTGATGTCATGTTCATTATTAAATTCGTTGTCTTTGTTTTGCTTTTGTTTGCTCAGAAAATTTGTATGTACGTGCTGGTTATGCAAATTTTGCTTGTCTCTCTCTAACTGTATAGCTGTAAACCTGAGAGAAGCAACAGGACTTTCATCCTCTGACTTATCCTTTGTGACCTTGATGTTTGGTATACTGGCATCTGGTTCCTTTAGAATCTGATCACTGGACTCCTCAGGTATGATTGTCTCCATTGTTCTTAAAGACTGCAAGGATTCCTGCAAGTAAAATAATGATTGTAGTTATGAAGCCTTTGTGACGAGGATGGCATTGAATATCACAATAGCTGGAAATCAGAAACATTTTATTAGGTGATTGGATTGAATCAAACTAGGTTTCATCTTGTCATTTGTACATGTCTGCATGAAATAATGGGATTTCTAAGCTATTATAAGGTATGTAGCCAGCTTCCCACACATTGAGGCTTTGTGGTCTGTGCAATCTAGTTTAGAGCCATACCTGGGCTTGGTGGATAGTAGAAATCCATGCTGAACAACTCTCTGGGCTGGGAGTAGAAACACTATACACGCTGACAGGACAGCCTAGATCACTCACTTCCACCAAGACAAAAGAGTCTGAGAGACAGAGACAAAAATAGTAGTATATGCAGACCCTTTGATATTCATATGCAGAACTAAACAGGGCTGTTGGTATGTTTATTTGTACTTATTTGATTATTATTTAAGTATGTTTTGTCAAAAAGCTTACATTATACACCCAGAAGCCATGTTAATAAAAACACGTGTACACCAGCTCATTTGACACATGGCAGACCTTGAGGCACGTGGGCTACAACAGCAGATGATGACATTAGGTTTCACTCTTGTCAGCTAAGAACAGGAATCTGAGGCTACAGTGGGCACAAGTTCACTTAAGATGGATACAGAAAAGGTGATGGTCTTTTTCCAATAATGAGCTGATCATATTTTTTCGCCATTCTGTTGTTTAATGTTGTTTAATATGAACTGAAATGGTCAACCCATATCTGCATGATTTTATGCAGTGTACTGCTGCAATATAATTGACTGATAATTGCACTAATATGTAGCCGGTGAATGAATGGTGTGAATTTGTATTATAAAATAATTTGTAAAAAAGCACCAATTTTGTTGTAACATTTAGTAGCCAATGGCACAATATATAGAGCCAATCAAATTCCCCTGAGATCACAGCTATAACCAAAATCTCTGCTACAAGGAACAGATGTTTCACTGTTTTAATGAAAGCACTAATAATCCCATTACTGCTGGTTGCATTAGAGCTCAATGCCAGTGTACAGTGACTCATGACACGTAAAATGGCAGTTTAGATTATTGTTTTCACTTTGATTCAAATAAAACAGAAGATGACTTTCAAATCATTAGATCCAAAGATATGCAGAAATAAAATCTATGCTCATTTTTCTTCTGATGTGTAACATTTGCATCTCTCTATGCTGGAATTTACCTAAAGGTTTAGAAAGGTTTAAATTTCCTGCTCAATTATGTGAGCCTACGCACATGCAAATAGGGAGGAAAAAAACAACAATTTCTAATGATTCTTAACTGAATCTGTGTAATACATGTCAGATTACAGTTTGTAAAGTGGGTGTAAATAAATATAAAATAGAATCAATTTAAAATGTTACTGTCTGTCTATTAAAAAGTGCTAAGCAGATTTTTATTAAATCATGTTCTCAAGCTCTGATAAACAGTAAAAGGCCCTGACAAAGTATATGCAGAAATCAATTAAATTTTACATTTACTCAGTCAACTTTATAGTGCCAAGTTTACCTGTTATGGTACATGGATTTGCTTTGTTGTTGTTTTTTATTATTATTTGAAAAATGTCTATAATGCATTTGAGCATGTCTGAGCAGCTCACACTGGATCTTCTGACTTCATAGAACCTGAGGTTCAGGCTTAATATTGGTGTCAGAGCGTGTTAAGCAAACCAGTTGCTTAAAGTAGATCCCTGTAATGGCTAAATATGCCAAAAATCTTATTTATATACTTAATTAAGGTCTTGTTCTTTGTTTAATAAAGCCCAAATTAGAGACTCATTAATGGTTTATTCACTATGAATATGAATGGGTATGAGTATACTTATGTGTGAATATACTTAAGTGCTTGCACTGGTTAATAATTAGGGATCTGTTTTGTGAAAATGCGAAATTCACAACTTATTGGTGTATAATTGGCAATGTTATACCTGTAGGTTCTAAGTGGTGTTAAGTGATTTTTGCAGAATTCTGAAGACCATAATTATACAATACTAAATTTTACATTCACTGCATATTACTTTTTTTTTTTTTTAGCTAATCCAATTATTATTTAGCTAATGCTCTATAGTGGTATTTATAGTGCTACCAATATGACATGAAAAGTCTAATCAATAGTGTATAAATCATTTAGTAGTGTATAATTTGTGCTTTATTAAACAAGTAATTAACACACACTTAATTAATGTCTATGATGTGCTCTTTAAATAAAGTGTTATATAATAATTATTTATGTCTGGCTCTGATATTAAGGCTTGAGAGTTGGATTAGGGCTAAAAACTTTGGACTGGGGTTTAAAAAAGAGACCTTCAGAAGCTTGAATTGTGTTTATGCCAACACCCCAGGGCTACAGTCTTAGTCTGTAGCTTAAAAATGAGACAGAGGTTTACAGAGGTAGAAGGTGTTTCAGCAGGAAACAATATGAGCAGTAATAAAACTCACAGCCGTCCTTGAGCTCAGCACAGTGAATTCTCTCCAGGGACAGTGGGGGGCGCACAACTTTCTGCTTCTCTGATTTCTTCTGGGTTTTGGTCAGCAGGAGCACGTCAGTAAACAGCAGCACTAAAACTTCCAGCTAATGTCACAACACAAGAATATATTACTTCTCCATGTGGGTGTAAACCTTAGACTTCCATTAAATATGCTACAATTCCTATTCTTAAGGCAACGATTCAGCATTTGATTAAACCACAAAATCTGTAATGATCTAATGCAAAATATGATATGCTTAAATTTTAAGTCAAACATTTGATGTTCCGACTGAATCTGCTAAGATAGGAAGGGTTTAACAGTTTACAAATATGATTTTTTAAAACACCAGTTAATTATTATATATTATAATCAATAATAATAGAATTATGATAGTTGCCTTCATTAGTTTCAGTTGTTGGCTTTTAACACCCTTCTCCTTTGTGTCTTAAGCACCTGCAAATTGCACATTTCATTATGTTTCTCACCTTACTATCCTTCCTTCCTTTAACCTTCAGGGTCTCGACCATTATCAGCTTGCGTATCACCTTGGATCCCGCGCCCCGTATAGGGCTAGTTAAATCGAAGCGACAGAACTCCTGCATATGCTGAGACATACACAAAAACGCAGTCAGTGAAACCTTTCAAGCAAACAATAAAGATGCCACTATTTATCCACTTACCTTGTCTATTTCTTCACTCATCCCTTGTAATTCATAGCCCTCTATCTTTTGGGACAGGGCAAAGAGGGCCAACTCATCATCCTTGAAAAGCAAGTAGTCATTGATGCTGTCCAGAAACTGACTGACACTGTTTATCTAAAGGAGGCAAAGAGAACATGCATATGCACACTGCCACTTCATTTCTTTTCTTTTAAACTATTTTTATACCATATTGAATGATCAAATCTGATTTGTTAAATTGAAAGTGTTAAATAGTTTTCTATAAAAGCTCTAACAGTAGTGTCAGCTGTAATACAATTTAAGAGTCTGCTGCATGTTATTGTTTCTATAACAAGTCATTCACAGGGGCTTGAATAGAGGAGACACTATTTTATCTAAACATAATTATATTGGTTATACATTGTTTATTTTTCTGTTACAGTGGTAGTTATAGATATTATAGTTATAGTTTTAGCAGCACTTTTATTACTTACTAGTTAAACTCCCAGAAATGGGATCATATGACATAATTATAATTAATTAATAATAAAATCTAAATAAGGAATAAGAAATTCAATTTAGAAATATTTGTCACTTCTTGTTTTTTATTTTATTGGAGTAAAAATCTAGACCTAGATCTGGATCACACTATTAAGGCATTCTGTCTTTTAATTGGTAGGCTTACAGTAACCCTCTGGTTCACCCTTGTATTTGCCTTTAATAAAGTACTAATTTATTATCTGAAAGCAGATTAATATGCAAATTAATATGTCATTAAATATAATGATACATTTGTGAAAAATGTAAAGAAAAAACTGCACTTCAGCAACATTAGACTTGCAGCAGTTCTATTACATGACTGTTTTAGTGTGTTAGTAATGCGCTCCATTCAAATGTCTCACCATGCGTTTGAGTGTTTCCTGTGTATGTAGGTCCTCTGTAAACTTCAGTATAGCTTTTAGAAGCAGTGGGTACTTTGTGATCCTCTGGTGGGGTTTTGCCTGCATGTCGCCCAGCCGCATTCGCCCACATTGAGGATGAGTCTCCACCCACTGCATAAGAGAACCCAGAATACAAATATAAAATGCATATTTTGTTATACCATGTCTGAGTTGTTAGAATGAACTATATGCTAAAGTGTATCTTTGTTAAAGATGTCATTGAGAAAGTGACAGTACTAACATATCTACCAAAAAATTACATCAATACATTAATATGACAATAAATTACATTTCCATTAAAATTAAATGTAAAATTAACTCTGACAAGTTTCATATATCCTGATCTGGTATACATTATTCAGGTTTGTGTGGCTGTAAATACATGATGAAATAATAAAGGCATAATATAACTGTAGTACCATAAGAAAAATGTTAAAGTGTGGGTTTATTTCCATCTGTCTGCGTGTGAACTCCAGATTTCTCTCCTCCTCCCAACAATAATCCAAATATGCCGAGAAACGGTCAGCAAACTATGAGAACAATGTAGATTTAGAGTAAGAAGCATGGCAGAGAAATGGGGTCTAGATACTACTGATGCAGGGGGATGTTCAGCTCATGTTAATTACCTGCAAACACCCTGGCTCAAGCTTTAAAGGGTCAAAAGGTTGGCCAGTTAATGTGGCATTCTGCAACATGGGATGCATCACTTCCTGCCAGAATCTCCTATGGGCATCAAGGATGGAGGGTATGTTAGAAAAGAGCTGGGCAGAGGTAACCTGAAAGAAGAGTGACATAATTAAGTGAAGGGTATGATCTTACACTGGGCTGCTTTTCAACACCCACACAAAACCGCACACAGATTAATGCACTTTTCCAACTTGTCAGCAGAAACATGTATTACTTATGTTTCCACAGTGCACCTCTGGTACCTACTCAAACAAGAACTGAATATTCCATTCAAAATGAATGAAAGAAAATGTATGAAGAATAATGGAATGAAAATTGACAAAAAGATGACAAATTGACACAAATGTTGCTGGGATGTATTCTATTGACAGTATGTTTAACATGGCAGAGAAACAAAGACACATAGCTTAAAGTTAACGTACAAACCTCTTGCAGAAACCCTTGTTGATGAACGTGCTCCAGTGCAGCAAGAACAAGCTGTGAAATGTGAGTATGGTTTAATAATTAAAGATATAGTCTCCAGGAGAAATGCAAAATAATACAGTTTAATTCAGTAAATCACCAAAGTGATTTAGATTCAAAGAACTAGCAAGACGTACAAGATCTGAGAATATTTTATCTGAGAATACAGCATATATTACTGTAGAATATTTTAATGCAGAAAATAGTATATGAGATGAGCCAATGCTCATTACACTATGAAAATATTCTTAGTCCAGTCAAATGTCATGAAAATCAGTTTTTATGATTACAAATTGCTTGCATCTTACATCAGTGATGATGGTGAGTTTGTTGATGTAGAGGAACTCAGTGTGCAGAAGTTCCCACAGCGCCTCCTGCTGGTGCCGTTGGGTTCTTAGCATTGACTATAGAGGGAATAATTTCAATAACAAAATAAAATGATAATAAAACAATCATTTCAATTTCTTTTATAAAAACAATTATTTTATGTGTTGTATTCCATTTCCCAAAACTAACCTCTTTTTCCATTTCATTTTCCCTCACTTTTCCATCCAAGCCTACACTGTCTGCTCTTCTCCCTCCACCTACTCCTACTTTCCATCACTCAATCCACTGCCTTTTCTGTCTTTCTATCACACTTTCTCTCTCTCTGCTGCTGCTTGTCACAAGTATTCTAGAATCTGTACATAGTGTACCTTGTGAGAGTGCACTATATCAGTCCAGCTGTTCTCCAAGACATCAGCTTTGTCTCCTTCTCCCAACCACCAGCTGAAGTCAACAGGCACAGCGAATGCCTGCAAAGTCTGTTTCAACACTTCCATGCCTGACTGGCCAGCACCAGTACTGCCTCGCTCCTGACAAACAGAAAGCACACAACAAACGGAAGGAATGTAAACATGCAGGCAATTCAAACTACATTTAGTCTATTGATCTTCAGTGAGCACTTCAACTTGAACAGGGTGGTGGATCCCAGGAACACTGGCAACAAGGAACAAATATTTAGTTTTATATAGCGTGCCCCCACTGTTTTCCCCCTCATTCCAATTTCTTCTATTTTTCTAATTTGGCAGATTTAAATGCTTCAGACCATCCAGCTAATTTTAAACAACATGAGTAAACACAAAATACAGCTTTAATATGAACACTCCATTTACTGAAAATAAAGATTTATTCAAAACCTACTACCCCATTTCCAGAAAAGTTGGGACACTTTCTAAAAATGCAATAAAATAAAAAAAATTAATTTGTTAAATCACTTGAACTTTTACTTAACTGATGAAATTACAAATATATAAATATAAAAACATGGGCTCGGGAGTATTGTGGAAAATCATTGTCACTTAACACAGTCCACCGCTGCATCAATAAATGCAACCTGAAACTGTGTTATACAAAGAGGAAGCCATATATTCATTTTGTGCAGAAATACTTGTGAGTTCACTTGAATTTATCAGAGATGGACAGAGATGGAAAGACAGTGAAAATATGTTCTGTGGTCAGATGAGTCCACTTTTCTGCTTGTTTTTGGGAAAAACAATGCCAAAGATCATGCCAAAGATAAAAATCATCTTCATACCAAAGATAAAAATCATGATATATTTTCCCAGGAACTCCATGTCTATTTCAGCAGGACAATGCCAGGCCTCATTCTGCATGAGTTACAACAGATCTGTCTTCTAGTGAAAATGTATGGAGCATCATGAAGAGTAGAATCAGACAACAGTGACCATGGACCGTTGAGCAGCTCAAGTCTTTTATACAGCAAGAATGTGCAGAAAGTCCACTTGCAAAAGTGCAACAATTAATGTCTACATTCATTCATTCATTCATTCATCTTCTTGGCCACTTATTCTTTTTCAGGGTCACGGGGAAGCCGGTGCCTAGCCAGCCACATAGGGCGCAAGGCAGGAACAACCCTAGACAGGACGCCAATCCATTGTAGGGCAAATTAATATCTTCAATTCCCAAATTATTAAAAAGTATAAAACAAAAGGTGGTGGGACCCAGTGGTAAACACACGTCTGTCCCAACCTTTTTGAGTGTGTTGCAGCTAGTATGTAGCTAGCTAGCAAGTATTTGCCCCTTTACAATTTCTTCTATTTCTGCTGATTTGTTACATTGAAGTGTTTCAGATTATCCAAGTCATTTTAATATGAGATAAAGACAACACAAGTAAATGTGTGAAAAGTAAACCCAAAATGCATCATGTTCCCATCATGTTCCCATAAGGTGCTATAAACAAAAAAAATGCGTTTTACTTAAACATGTTAGTTATAAGTTGGAGAGTTGAAATTGCTAATTAACTCCATTCTGTTAACCCTTCTGTTATGTTACGGGTCAAATTGAGTTTGAAGATCTAGAAAATATAGTAAAAAATATTTTTTCAGTATGAAACTTCTTCTGCTTGCCTTAATTAGTGTAATCAACATATAATATGAAAATGGTTCATCTCACATATTTGCAACCACCCCCTGCATGTTTATATCACATAGATACTGTTCGGGTCAATTTGACCCAACAGTCAAACTGAAGGTAAAAGGGTGTCAGAAATGTCAGAGTATTTCTTTCTTTGCAATTGTGAGACATATTTCACCCCATTCACACATGCACACACACACACACACACACACACACGCACACACACGCACACACGCACACACACACACACACAGGTGCAGATATGACTTTTGACGGGAACCATTTATGTTCCCGCGGGAAAACTCCACCCACATTAAATGGACACTCAACAGGGGAGGGGCAAAACATAAAAGACTCTTTGCATGCGAATCCTACCAACATTACACTCTGTCAGGCAAACCTTTACAAAATGAGCAGCCGAAGCAAACGGATGACAGTCCAGGAGGCTCTGGAAGTGATCATTGATCATGACAATGAAATATAGGAGAATGTGAAGATGAAGACTCATTCATTCATTCATTTTCTTGACCACTTATTCCTTTTCAAGGTCATGGGAGAGCCGGTGCCTAACCGGCAGCTTAGGGTGCAAGGCAGGAACAACCCTAGACAGGGCGCCAATCCATTGTAGGGCACACATACACACTAGGGCCACTTTAGAGACACCAATCAACCTAACGTGCATGTCTTTGGACTGTGGG
>JAOVYV010000045.1:21850903-21864447 GCA_025674545.1 Hassar affinis | reverse complement strand
TATAAAATTTACATATGTCCATGAAATTGGCATTCAGACACAGACTCTTACCTTTTGTTTTCGTACTGAGCATTGCTTTAAACCTTGTGGATGAAAGAATAATGATGATGATTATGATGATGAAAATAATAATAATATGCATGTGTATATCTATGCAGGTACGTGTATGTGAACATACGTTTTTTTAGGCAGTCCATTTTTCTTCGTCTGTAGAAACAAAATGTGATGACGCTGAATAAAACGAACAGAACCAAAAACAGAATGTATAACCCGTACATCATACCTGTTATACAGACAGAAGAGAGAGAGAATTGTGTGATCATACAACACCAAATATATCTTGAAAAATATATCTTATGGCATGAACCATTTCTGTGGTATAAAAGCAGGACGACACTGTTTCATTATGTAAGTTTAAGCAATAGTGTGGTTCTGACCCTGTGACTGTCGCTCCGTATTAGATGATTGAGAAGAGTGAGAGGTCCTTGCTGAAGGATGTGAGGTGGTCTGATCTGTAGCATAAGAGTCATTCTGTGTGATGGCATAAGTCATGATCCGTGTAGATGTCTGAAAGGTGTTGGGCACAGGTGGGGGCTGCCGCTTACATTTGAGGCACTGTCCTGTGATCTGATCTTTCTTCTGGCAAACAAACCCTTTCACACATTCACAAACCACATCAGACACCTTGGTACATTTCCTCACCACCTGCAAGGACAATTCTAGCACATTCACACACACACACACATACACAGAGAGAGAGAGAGAGAGAGAGAGAGAGAGAGATGAATGCAGGTAGACTTTCCATATATTAACCTTTACGTCTTAGAACATTGCTATTTCTTACTGAATGTTCCGTTCTCATGCATCATGAAATTTTTTTCTCAACAGATAGAACAACAATACCTGCTCTGCAGTCCCTGAAGCAGTTAAAGCATTCATACTCTTTGTTCATCTTGTTGGTGAAGTAATTATCAGGACACGGTAAACAAGTGTTACATGATTTCATAAACGTTCCTGCAGGGTAGGAAAGAGTAAAGAGGTTACTGGAAGTGGTGTGCAACCTGACTCGCATACATACACACACCACACAGGTGATCACAGCTGCTTGGCTGAAATATTGGTGTAGGAGCTGTGGCTTAGTTCTGCAGACTGGGTCTAAATGATGCGCATTATCTGCGTGCACATCGTACAGGTAATACAGAGCATAATACATAGGCATGCATATGTGTGTTACCAACGGGTGGGTGGTGTACGGGGGAGTGAGTTTGAATGTGTGGCAGACAGGTTTGTGCTGACAAAAGAGAGACAAGAAGAGCAAAACAGGAAGTTAAGTGCACACAGAGACAAACCGAGAGGTGTTCTGAAGAAGGAAGTGGTTTCGATGATGTATCAGGCCATATTATTTCCCATCAGAGGAGATGGGGGGCAGGCACACATCTCATAAGCTGTTGTCAACCACAAAATTACTGTGATCATACAACCTGTAGTGTATGAATCAAGGAGCTCCTAAATTAAAAGTAGACTAAATTATTTTATATAGATTATAAAAATGAAAATAAGTGTTCCTGAGCATGTGGCATTCATAAACATTGATACAGAAAGTGAGTTGAACAATCAGTGTGAGGCAAACAATGAGACAAAAGTAGGATGCACATTCAGGTGTTGCTCTCTCACCTGCAGGACACTCTTTGCAAGAGTCTGCTGCCCTGCGATGTCGGGTTTCAGCTTCCGGCTGAGTGCAAGCAACAGAGAAATGCATGAGTGCTCTTTTAAATTCATGCAAAAGGACCTGCATATGCTACCAATACACACCAAGTGAGCCTATTGAAAATTTAGAGTCTCTTTTTTTCTATGTAACACTTAAAGAGTGACAACAGATTGCCGTGTCACAGGAAATAATCACAAAAGGGAACAAAAATGTACAAAAGCATCCAGAAAATGTAATATATTCTACTCATTTTCTACTATCACAAATATTGACGATTAAACACGATTAGACTTTCAAAATGAGCATATTCAGCACAGTTGGCATATTCAACAAGTCTGTCAATTGTTAAAAATGATAATGAGGAATTTACCAGAGGAAGGCTGGAGGTCAGAACACACATAAGGATGAGTATGACAAAATGTAGCACCTTCACTGACATCTGCAATCATGAAGTGAATATCAGCTCAAGCTAAAACATCAAACTATTATAAAATTGTTTGTACATAAAATATATGTCTGTACATATTGAGCATCATTCAATATGTACAGACATAATTAAACAGTAACGGTCCATTAAACACATTTTAAAAATCCTTATGCAAATATACACCAAACATTACACACCAATCTCTTTACAATTTACTAATAAATTCCTTACTGACCCTTTTTTTCTAAAAAAAAATAAAAACCCAATAAGTTCTGACAACATACTAGTGTGAAAATTGTTTAGATTTGAAGACAAAATATTAATGTGTGAAATGATTAAATAAATACTTTTTGAGTCCCAGGAAAAGAGCAGAATTGTTACAAAATAGATTTGTATGAAGCTGGAAAGAGTACTGATTGAACTAATGAGATAAAATATTCCCTGATTTAAAAGTTTCCTAAGCACAGGATAACTTGCACAAATGGAAATTAAGGCAATTCTGGCATGAAATCGGAATAAAGTAAGGGAATAATAAAACAGTGAATAGATCCAGTACCTTGCTTTAAGTGTTGTCCCAGCCTCCTCCAAATATTATTTTCACTCTTTAGCTTCTCTTGTCTTATTGTGTCTCTTGCCCTTCCCTTAGCTCATCGTTTCCTCCTCTGCTGACTTCCTGTCATTCTCCTCCCTTCTAGCTTTCTTCAATCTGCAAGCTCTATTCCATTGAAAACATACAGATACATGCTTCAAAAACCTATTTTAAATGACATCATCTTATGTACTAATTCAGTCTTTTCTGTATGTATGTGATGTAATAAATATGTAAGCCTTGTAAGCATCGTATGGCATGTTATATTATACAGAGTGAGGAATACTGTATACATATAAGTTCTATAAGTTACATGATATATATATAAGTAATTGCTTGTGCACACACAAATTTCTCTAAAAACCTCTCTTTTGTTCCTTTGTACGTGATTGACTTGTTCGTTACACACTCTCTCCAGTCCTGTGCTGTATTTCCACTTGAACATTGAATAGTTACGATAGAAAAGGTCAGATTTAGCTCATCTGTACTCAAACACACACATGCACACACTACTTTTTCCAGTTGTACCTTATAGTGTCTGTGTGTGTGTGAGAGATGTCACAAAAGAGGAAAAGCCAAAATGAATCAAACTGTGACATGAAAACTCCACTCAGTTTAGCATTATCTTTTATTTTTCAAGTGTTTATAAAGCTCCAGTCTTTCAGCACTCGTTAAAGCAGGCAACTCATGTTTGGTCTTGAGATACATACATGTTCATGAGTCCATCCACCCTGTCAAAAGATTGATTGAAAACGAGCAAAACGTTGCTGTGTATTTCGGATATACAATGTCTACCTTTCATCCTCCCTTTAAATATTGTAGTAAAATGTTTATTAAATTACTTTCTAATCTGCTATACAGCTAAATCTGGATTCTACTCAACGTTCTGGATACAACGGCCGAATACTCGAACAAATTCATTTTTGCTACATACTACAGGAGATGTTCTTCTGACAGGGATAGTGGACTCGCATGAATTGTCATCAGTTTTATATTAAATATGCTTACTGATTTCCTCTAGGTTACAACATCATAGCAGTCATATCGACGTTTTGAATAAGCATTCTTATTTGTCCTTTGCTTTTGTTTGTTTTCTCTATTACATGTTTAATCTTTGGTGAACACACACTAAGGAATTTACTTCTTGTTTCTGAAAAGTACCTGGTACTTCTAAAGCTGGTTTAGACCCTATACTAATAAGATTAAACACATCTTCCACATTTATAACAGACAACTGAAAATTTGGATTTCACATTCAGGATCATAAAATCATTAAATGGCTTTCTTATTTCAGTAAACAACAAGTAAGTTCCTGGTGAACCATGTATTCACACAACTGAGCAAATCAGAACACAGACAAACACGCACATATACATAAACACAAATTGCCAACAAATCAATTAAAATAAAAAGGGGGAGTTTAAAAAAAAAATCATAGTCATTTTTGTTTGAATGTTAAGGTATTAAACAACTAAACAGCATAGGATTGTAAGCCAGATTTCTGCAAAGCCATACAAAGAAGATATCTGAAAACTTTACACACTAAAAACAATGTTAAACAGGACAAGAACAGGGACTAGGTGAATCTGCTTTTCAAAGAAAGTGCCGACTTAAACCAAGAGTGAAAACAGAACCAGATAAGAGGACAGAAAATGGTCAAAAACATGTTTTGGAGACAAAGCAAATCTGAATATGCTTTAAAATTACCAGTCAGTAATATCACATTAAGAGCCATTCTCACTTTTCTTATTGCACAGTAGTCATATAGCTTACATACAGCTATTACAGATTTCTTAACTCTTTGCCTTAGTAAAGCAAATATTTACAAGATGGGGATCAGCACCATGTATGGAAGCACTGGGTCCTGACTTTCTATACTGCTGAAAGCCTTTTGCCTGATGATCATTTCACATTTGGCACAATTATCATTCCGAATACATGAAGGACCGCAGCAGTGCATGTTTTATCTTTATGATGCATCAGCTTGCCTGTTTTTTTTAATCCATCTACAATTGTCACTCTACAATCCAGCAGTTTACTTTTCCAGAGCATCTGTGAGTCGCAGTGACATATTCCTAACCATCCTGGTGTCCTTACTGCAGCTGGATCATGCTGTATCCCATTCTGCATTTTAGTCCTACAAACTGTAATGCAGTTTCAATTCCATATTAGTGCATTAGACTTCAGTACAAAACATGCACACACCCACACACATCATGTAGACATGATTTCCTTTACCACTATATGTCAATTTAGACATTATGAGTCATGTATATACATGAGAATAGCTTTATCTGGAAAATTGTGGCCATATTTCAAACTGTATAATGCCTGTTATTCTGGGTACATTTTAGTAGGACACAATAATAGCTCGAATGATTATTTTAGCACTATACTGAACTCAACCAAACAGTTTTAGGTTAGGTTTGAAGAAGATTTAGTCATTTTTTTCCTTGAATGACTTGTAGACACATGAGGTATAAGTCACTTTGCTGGTGTTGGAAATGCTTGATTCAATTGACCAGCCTTATTGTGTACTGTGGAAGAAAGAAATGATTTTAGCAACAGCTTTTGGTCTGACGTCACGCCCTCCGAGCAGAGATAAACTATTAAGCAGATTTCAAATGTGACTGCAGAAATATAAATGGCTTTCTTTCAAGATTATATAACAATCCAAAGCAGGTCAGACTACATCAGTGACAGAAAAGGGGTTCTCGTTAACGCTTGACCACGGGTTAGTTTTTCAGTTCAAACAGCGGCAGATGAGTGGAGAGTGATGACGGACCGTGGAGTGGAGAGTGATGACGGACCGGATCACAGTGCACAAAACAGCAATGCTGGATTCATATGGATGTTATCTAGACTATGTGTTTACATTTTCTATTATGGCAAACGGTATGAAGTACTTTACAAATGAGCTACATACGATATGAAGCCAGTTGAAGAGAAAGCAAAAAATTCCCAGGTTAGATCCTGAACTCACAGATACTGCTGCAAGATAGCTGTGTCCTGTAACGACAAGAATTCTATTACTTGAAATATTTTCCATTTAAATACCTAGCAAATGTTTGCCACTATACAGGGAAACTGGTTCAAGAAATTGCCAGGTCTATCAGTATTAATTACAGGGTTTAGTCATTGCTAGTCACATACTGCAATAACAAATTCATGTGACTCTTATGAGGTAATATTGATTTCATTTGATCTAAGAGTCTAATGTAGTCTGTTCACTGGGAAAAGCATGAGTTTAGCAGTGTGGCACCAGATCATGTGGGCTAAATATGGCTTATGTTTAACAGTGAGAGCAGAGAAGCATCACAACTCTTGTTCCTGTTTTTCTTTATGAAGCTGTTCATTATTATCTTCCCCCGTCTACAGTCTTCTCTGTTCCTGTCCCATCGTTTGCTTCTACGCCTCCACCAGGGCCAGGACATGGGGAATGGCTGACGATGTAGAGGGAGATGAAAGGAGGAGGAGAGAGAGAGAGAGAGAAGAAGAGTTTCATCTTGCAGACATAAATTAAGCAAAATAATTTGACATTTTAAACACCAGCCAAACTTACATTCAATTGTGCTAGTTTTTTTTGTAAGTTTTTATTGATATTGAATTATTTTATTGAATTAAAATTGCATATGTTTGCATGTATAAGGCCACACATCTATTACAGTATAAGCATATCACAAACCCTAATTTTCCACAAAGGCTAATTTCTTACTCCATTCAGTTTGGCAAAAAAAAAAAAACATATGTTATCTATTTGGCTATTTGTAGTCTTGCTTTCCTTTCTTTAGTTGTAGGCTTTGTCGTAATAAACGAGACTGGAAATTACCTGAGCCCTGTGATATATTTTTCCTTGATAATGTATGTCTGCACTACAGAGTGACTGATTAATCTTTACACTTATGAATACATCTCTCGGTAATTTTGGTGGTATAAAAACGTCCGATACAGTGGGAATTTCTATAATGTCTAAGCTTTAATGCTATCGATAAAATAAAATCAAGTGCATTTCTGAACTTCTCATGGTGTTGACTATCTACATGGATTAATGTTTACTATATCATATTCACAAGAAGCATGGCTTACCCTTTTGAGTTAAAACTATTATTAATCGCATATTTGGTGACATGGGACAGCAGGTTTGGTCATTATGGCTAATGAGTGACTTTCATTGTCATTGATATGTTTTAACTGTTATTTATTTGGAGTATACACATTAATGGAATTAATAAATGAAATTTCAATCACAGGAATTGAAAAATCATATTAAAATGTTGGTCCAAATGACATTTTTTTGTTCATGTCCTTCAGCAATAACAATAATAACATGCTTTAGAAAAATCTTCAATATTTTCCAAAATATTTTCATATCTAATCTTTCATAAAATTCAGTAAGAACAGATTAAGTAAAAATCACAGCTTTAAAAGGTAAGTAACACCTTCTAATGTATTTTTTGCACTAGCAGCACTACACAGGAATGAAAAAACATCAGAAAAGGTATTTTTACTGTGTGACTAGTCACACTCTCATTTGTTCCACTCAGTGCTCACAGAACATATGATATCGTTAGACTTAAAGGTTAAAATCTGACAAGCACACCACACTGCCGTGTAGACTGCCTGGTTTCTGACCAAAAAAACATAATTCAGTGACACAATGAGCTGAACTGAAAAATGTCTTGAACTTTGTCATAGACAGTGGAGCATAAAAGTGGTTGTGTGATCATTGCAATGACATGCAGATTGTCTCTGCCTGAAAAATGATGTGGTCCCTGGTCACATTTAGTGACAAGAAAGGACCAAATACTCTGCTGATTGTTACAAGTCTGGCTTAAAAGACTAGTGACTATGTTGAAACTGAAATAGGCAGTAGGTGGCAGTAAACACCTAACATGTGGAACAGGAAGCCATCTTAGAAGATCTGGCAAAACAAAGATTGCCTGGGTTATTATTATTTTTTTCAGACTAGTTTACAATCTAATATCAACCAGTCACAGGTTCCTAACTGATCAGAAAAGCACCATATTTAAGAGTTGTTGTTTTTTTTTAATCTCAATTCTCTGTAATGAGTAATGGGAAAAGATGTGTGGCTACAGGCATTTGTGCATGTGTATGTGTGAATACCTCTCTCCAGTCTGGGTAATGAGTCTCCTGCAGGTTTCCATCTGAACATCCAGTCCTCTCTTCATACTGCACATTTCCATGTACTCATGCAAGTGCCTGTTCATATCAGATTTTGCAGTGGCCAGCTCCAACTAAATAAAAATATGAAAGTTCAGGCAAGTATTTTTATGTTTAAAGGACTAGACTGACCCCACCAAGCAAAATGTAGATTTTTCCTATTTCTGTTCCTCACCTCAATCTGGTCAATGGTCTCCTGATACTCCTTCTCCCTAGACTTAAACAGGCACTCTGTATCTTTGATTACTTTCTCAAGACACTCCTCCTGCTGAAAGATAGAGAGAGAGAGAGAGAGAGAGAGAGAGAGAGAATGAGAAAGAGAAAAGAAAAGCCACATTATGTCTATGAATGAACCAGGCCCATAAGCCATCAGCAGCAGATAAATATAAAACACATGAAACACATGCTGGGGGATTATTGCACTGATGCAAACTCTAGGCAATCACAATCTGTTCTGCTTTCAGTGGTATAAATATAACATACCATGCTTTCAGTGGTATAAATATAACATAACATTTACTCATTTTTACTTCAGTTCCTTTTCTCCACTTATGAAGAAGCAGCATATCACCAGTCTTACCTCACCATGGCTGGGGTCTGTGGTCAGAGTGCATCCTGGGAAATCCTCCCAAAGCAGCAGGGTCTCCTCAGTCTCCTCCCATGCCAAAGAGTCACAGTCATCATCAAACTCACATTCACGTCTAAAACACACACGCACACACACACACGACATGAATAATATGCCCTGTTACCAGGACCCAAGAACCTTTGGTTAGTGGGTCCACAAGATCAATGTTTCTGTCTCTGTGCATATTGAGAGTTGCTAGCCATTTACGGGTGCTTATTAGGTCACATAAAAAGAAGTGAGCACTCAACAGCCTTTAATATTGCATGAACAACAATCCAGGACACATAGTTTAGCTCATGTTCCCAGGTTTGTGGTTCCCAAGTAATAAAAAAAAAAGCTTGGACATGATATGGGGATATACCTAAAATGGGAAGACACCTGGGGCAATTTTTTTACAGAAAGTAACCTGAGGTCAGGATCGAACCTGGGACCCTGGAGCTATGAGGCTCACCCTATTGCACCACCCAGCACTAAATCAACCAATACATTTAAATTAGAATTTGCCCTTTAAACAGCGCCTATGCTTTTTAAACTGCATACATGTTCTGCAATACATCATCATGCAGGTTTCTAAGGAAAGTGGCTGATAGGTTGTTCCAGGATTCGTGTACAACTCACTACAATTGTTTTGTTTCTGCATGTCAAATCCCAGACAGCTCTGATATGTTGGGGTTTTTTTTTATCAGAAAGGCCTATAGTCAAGGCCATTATTTAACCAAATACAGGAAAAATAATGTTTGTAAAAAACTCTTCCCACTGACTGACACTCAAATGCTGTAGGCACAAAGGCACCCAGCCCTTTTGAACCTACTAATTGTTAAAGGCAGAATTAGAAATGTACTTGCATTTTTAACAAATTTAACAAATGCTGACTTTTGAGTACTTGTGCTTTTACTAAATTCAGTCTTCTCAGTTCTGTACACTCGACTCAACTGACATTTTTTGCAAAGAGATGCTTTCATAGAGGCACAGTACATCTACTACTACATCTGTTTAATCAGGTAGCTAGCACTGCTTCAGTGTATTATGCAGTGTATGCAGTGAACCACTATATAGATATTTAAACCGCCTGCCCAACCTCTTTCCTCTGGGAATGTGGAAAATTAAATACGGCATGGCTCTTGAACACCAGAACAATGTGGACATAAGAAACTCACAACTGATATAACATCCTCTGCATCTCTTCATTGATCTGAGTAGCTGAGGTGGTGCCTACATTCTCTTCTTTTACTCCACCCCCATCACTTTCTGAGGTGCTGGTCGGCTCATCTGTCTCACTGCCATAAGCAGGCTGGATTGTCTGTTTCCGTGGACGACAGCTAATGGAAGACTGTGGACTGGCAACCTGAAAGATAAAGAACCCAAAAATGTTTTAAGCATTAGGAGAAACCAAAGGACATGCAGGTTGAAAAATGGTAATGGCATTGACCTGCTTTACATTAGGCCCATAATTCAGCACACATCGCCATCAAAACAGAAACATCAGCAGAAAAGCATTCCAGCATTGCGGCAGGAACAGAGTAAAAGCAGTGACAGGTCAGGGAAGACCATCATGAGTCTCTTAAAATGAATCCACATAAATGAGCAAGCAACGCATATTTGACAAGACAGACAGAAGGGTTGTGTTAGTTAGCATGACTGTATTCAGACCTGGAAGCTCGTGATGGGATCCTCACAGTTCCTCTGTTGTGCCAGGTCACAGAGACGAGCTGTGATATCGATGCGTCTGCAGATATCCATATCCACCTTCATAGCCTTCTCCTGGATCTTACTGTCCAACTCGCTCAGATTCTGTGTTTGTGGATGTGTTAGAGGATGTAAACTTGTTATTTCATTATAACAAATGTAGCCTGTATACTAATCAGTCACAACATTAAACCACCTGCTTGTTATTGGGTAGGTCCCCCTTGTGCCACCAAAACAGCTCTGACCCATTGAGGCATGGGGTCCACAAGATTTTACTATACACAGTAATAGATTGTTTATTATTTGTATGTCCCTAGTATGTACTTAGCTTACAGCAATGTTTAGGTAAGTGGTATGTCTCAAAGTAATGTTCACATGAATGCCAGGATCCAATGTTTCCTAGTAGAACATTGCCCAGAGCATGGCACTGCCTCCACTGACTTGCCTTCTTCCTACAATGCATCCTAGTGCCATCACTTCCACAGTTAAGCAACACACATGCCGCCGGCCATCCGCGTGAGCTAAAAAACATACAGTAATTCAACAGACCAGGCCACCTTCTTCCATTGCGCCATGGTCCAGTTCTGATGCTCAGGTGCTCACTTTAGGTCCTTTCAGTGGTGGAAGGGGTGGCATGTCCACTTTGATCAGCCTGTGACTATGTAGCCATATACACAGCAAGCTGGGATGCACTGTGTGCTTGTACACCTTTCTGCCATAACCACCATTAAAAGATGATTACATTTATATGAAACTATTTAAAGGTGTAGGTTGTGATTTTTAAAATGTGCATCAACCTAAAATAACTGCAGAAATGCAATATTTTCAAGCTTCTAGTTACATTTAATCCCTGAAAATGAGCACCATCCCCAGATGACAAAAAGCTGCTCAGCTTTGCCCTTTTTCCCTACAAAGTCACAAGACATATGTGGTTTCAAAAAACAAATTGTCTGGGGAAAGCTTGTCGATATTCACCTGGAAGCAAACAGATGGCTCTGTGAACACATAAATAGGTGAGCATGTGTGTGCATGTTTGTGAATTGTACTCACATTGCTCATTAGACCCTTGAAGAGAACAAGCTCTGCCTTCAACTGCTCCACCTTCAGGGCAAGCTCATCCTGACACACCTCACTCTCCTGCAGATCCTACACACACACATACACACACAGGAAACAGGAAAATGAATCATTACTGTTTAGATTAATATTACAAATTAGGTAGACAGTATTTTTTTCAGACTGTCAAAACAGTTAATGAGGTCAGATCTGTCAGGCAGTGATAGCAACTCTATAAATAGGAACAGCTACAGAACAGTTGACAAGCCGACATACCTACATACTTAGCATATTCATCAGCAGCTGAAACAGGCTAAAGCAGATCGACCTCAGAGACTACCACAGGAAACCAGACACTGAGTGAAAACCAGGCACATCATATGAGAACAAAGCTGAATAAAAGTGAGACAAGATGAGGGGATGCAAACCCATATTATTGTAATGTAATAGATCTGATTATCTATTACATAAAACTGCAAACTGTTGCTCAGTGGAGGATAAGTGTGATTAGAACTAGGGTTTATCTGTGTATAATGGAACATCAACTCTTCAGCATACAGAATATGCATCAAACATCTGATCTCCATGGACTGCTTACTGGCTGATTCCCTTATTTTCAGGACACAGCCTATAAAGTAACAATATTGGATATAAGGATGACAAATTAACTGGACATTGGACACTTTTATTCCTGATTTTCACATGTTCCTGAGCGTGTCTAATGGAATTAGGCTGTTACATTATCAACATAGGAGCATAGAAAAGTTGTCAGGTTAGGATATAAACACAGCACTACAATATCGTTTCTTGATCCATGGTGTAATCCTGTCACAGGTACAGTACCAGTCAAATGTTTGAACACCCCTTCTCAGTCAATGTTTTTTTTCTACATTGTAAATTAATACTGACTTCCAGACTATGAAGGAACACATAAGGAATCATGTAGTAAACTTAAAAGTGTTCAACCAAAATATGTTTCAGATTTTAGATTCTACAAAGTAGGCACCTTTTGCTTTGATTACAGCTTTGCACACTCTTGGCATTCTCGCAATCAGCTTCATGAGGTGATCACCTGAAATGGTTTTCCAACAGTCTTGAAGGAGTTCCCAGAGATGCTGAGTGCTTCTTGGCTGCTTTGCCTTCACTCTGCGGTCCAACTCGTCCCAAACCATCTCAACTGACTGACCTTCATTTTTTAAAGTAATGATGGACTGTCATTTTTCTTTACTTAGTTGAGTCATTCTTGCCATAATATGGATTAGAACATTATTCAAATAGGGCTATTGACTGTATACCAGTGAATAAACACAACTGATGGCCTCAAACACATTAAGAGGGCAAGAAATTCAAGAAATGAACTCTTGACAAGGCCCAGCTGTTAACTGAAAGCAATTCCAGGTGACTACCTCATAAAGCTGACTGAGAAAACGCCAAGATGTGCAAAGATGTCAACTAAGCAAGAGATGCCTACTTTAAAGAATCTAAAATATAAAACATATTCTGTTTTTTTAACACTTTTTTGTTTAATAATTCCATATGTATTTCTTCATAATTTGGATGATTTTAGTATTAATCTACAATACAGAACATTTTAAAATGATGAAAAACCACTGAATTGAAGGTGTGTCCAAACTTTTGACTGGTACTGTATATGACTACACATTCAGTTTCACCAGCACATACAAACCACTGGGCAAACACAGAAGCACAGAATACTCTGCTTACTACCTTACTTTCCAAAAAGTTTTTCCACACCAAACTCACATAACTGTGCCTTTTGATTTGTGCACTGAGGTAAAGTCATGCAGGGACAGATAATGTTAATTCCCAAATAATTCCCAAAACTCTTTCCACAAAGTCAGAGGCATACAATTGTCCAAAATGTCTTGGCATGCTGAAGCCTTAAGATTTCACTTCACTGGAACTAAGGGGCCTTGGCCAACACCTGAAAAACAACCCCACAACCCCACAACCCCTCTACTGAGATTTGCAGTTGGCATAATGCAGTCAGGCAAGTAATGTTCTCCTGGCATTTGCCAAACCCCGACTCATCCAGACTGCCAGATAGAGAAGCGTGATTCGTCACTCCACAGAACACGTCTACAGCTCCAGACTCCAGTGGCTATGTGCTTTACACCACTCCATCCAGTCAGTCAGTCAGTCATCTTCTGTACCGCTTATTCCCAGTTACAGGGTCACGGGGGAGCTGGTGCCCAGCCGGCAACTCTGAGCGCAAGGGCAGGAACCAACCCTAGACAGGGCGCTAATC
>JAOVYV010000045.1:21834795-21844964 GCA_025674545.1 Hassar affinis | reverse complement strand
CCCACGCAGACACGGGGAGGACATGCAGACTCCACACAGAAAGGACCCAGACCGCCCCACCCGGGGATCGAACCCGGAGGCGATGGTGCTACCCACTGAGCCACCATGTCGCCGAAATTCGCACACCTGTCTCTGCTTACAGACTCTCGCAGATAGGGATGCTGTTGCATCCCATGCATTCATAATCCATATACATAAATCACACTACAATGTCTGTATCACTGCACAGAATGGGCCTCCATTTGAAAGATTATCTGATCAGTGAATCACTGGTGGTCTGGCAAGTCAAAATTGTTTAATAACTCATTGATTTATCTAGGCAGAAAAAAGTAAAGGTTGTGATGACTAAATAAACACCACATTAAACAAAATATCCGAGTAGTACAGATTATATATTGATATAACCATTAAAATCCAAAATATTCTGATTATGCATATATTACACAGTGACTCAGTGTGTAAAAGCCACAGTAGACTGTGGAGAATTGTGGAACAAGTTTGGAAAGGTCTGAACATTCCATTCTTAGACATTAATAGATTTGACACTGCTCTTCTACCTCTAAGCAATGTACTTTAGTCTCTATTGCTCACAAGACTGTGTGGATATCTATACAAATTCCAGAAATGCCTGAACATGAAATACATCAAAAAAAAAAAAAACCAAACCACACACCAGTGAAAAAGCTCAGCTTTAAAAGAGGTGGTCTCATTAGTAAAAAAAACAAAAAAAAAACAAACACCCCCCCAACCAAACCCACCTTCAATTCCAAATCACCATTTTCCAGTGACGTTGGGACTCCAGGTACCATCATGTAATGCAGTTATACAACATGATTGCAGACTCAACTTAGCTAGTTATAAATCAAGATGTCTATAATAGAGCTAATGTTGGGAACAGCACAAGTTGAAAGTTTTGGACCTTTAGTTAGAGCAGTGTCTACAGATGAGGTGAAAGCTACACAAACAAAATGACTAAAGCACTGCATCACTCTTTAGGTGGAGACTAAAAAGGGCCAAATTCTTCATTGCAGGTATTTAAATAGTATTTTGGGTAAAGAAAGAAATGGTTCCAAAATGCAAAAAGCCAGGTTTGTTCAAGACAAATGAATTCCATTTCAAATTAAATAAACACCACAGGAGAAAACTGTTAAAGATTACTATGCAAACGATTCACTAGGGAGCTTTCCTACAAATAGCTGGAAGCCTCCTACAGTTAACCGAGAGTGACTTTGTCCAAAGCACCGCCCCCCACCCCCCACCATATCCTACTCTTCACATACACAGATGAGGGGGTTCCATTTAAAAATCTAAAGCTACATTTGAAGCACCACAGGAGTCAGAAGTTCTCTCACAGAGGACTTTTATTCCATTACAGGTTTTAGCAGACTGATGCCTTCAATATGTTATATTCATTTTGAACCTCACACAAACAGAACAGGGCTTTTCCATATAAAAAATAATTGGTCTACAACTTAAAGCATGGCACTTCAAGCAAGTTGTTGAGAGAATAACCAAGCTGTCAGACAAGTGGCATTTACTCCTTGGTTGCCATGTAGGCCATCAGGTCACAGACACGGTTGCTATAGCCAAACTCGTTGTCATACCTAGAGAGAGAGAAATGATCACTATGTACAGTCATAAAAATAAAGAAAGAAAGAAATCAGCAGCAGTACATACCATGTCACCAGCTTAACAAAGTGATCATTAAGGGCAATTCCAGCACCAGCATCAAAGATGGAGGAGCGGCAATCTCCGTTGAAGTCTGTAGACACCACCTGTAAAGAAAGTAAAGAAAGATTGATGCAATCAAGTCAACACTGACTGCATACTGGAGATATGTACACAAACCAAGTCACCACATGAAGTTGGAATTATCCCAAAACATGGCTGATTGCCTTCACACCCAAATGATAAAATGGCCAAATCTGAGAAAATGCACATACCAACACATCTTGGTATGCTGATAAAGCATTAGAACAAGCAGAAGCCAGGCTAAACATGTAAAGTCTTGTTAAATGGTCAATGAAATACAGCATGTACTTATTCTTCATTAACTGGGAATAGTTTAGCTTGAACATTGCATTGGCAAGCAGTTTGCCAAGTTTCTCATTATTGGCAACTGATGATCACAATGCATCTTTAATGCTACCTACCTGGTGGTCTGTGTATCCCAGAATACCCTTCATGGGGCCCTCAGCTGCAGCCTTAACCACCTTCTTGATGTCATCATACTTGGCCTGCAGAAGAAACAGGGAAAAAAAATGAAGGTCATAACCACTTCCTTTCAAATGTCTAAAAGAAATGAAAATGTCCATGAAGTTTTTATAGTTGTGACAGTAATAAAAACGATAGCCTTCAATCACACTACAGAGTTCAGATTATGAACTTGTAAAAGGCAGAGGCATTCAGTGATTTACTCACAGGCTTCTCCAAACGGACAGTCAAGTCAACAACCGACACGTTGGGAGTGGGGACACGGAAAGCCATACCTGTCAGCTTGCTGGGGGAGGGGGAAAAAAAGGAACAGTTAGAAAATCAAATGGTGAATTTGACTAATGGTTAAATGGAGTCAAGCTCACCAAGGCGATGTGATTTAGGGAGGGGAGGGGGGGTGATTTTACTTTTTAAACCCATGATTTGGATGCATAAAACCTGTTACACCTAGTTGGTAAAAGTTAAGATTTTACCCTCATAGACTGTCATCTTGACAAGGACTTGAAAGAATGAGGTCAAGATCTAAATTTAAGGCAAAACAGCAAACTGCTGGTTGCATGGTGGAACTGACCCATTGAGCTCAGGAATGACTTTTCCCACAGCCTTAGCAGCACCAGTAGAGGCTGGGATGATATTCTGGCTGGCACCACGGCCATCTCTCCACAGTTTACCAGAAGGACCATCTACAGTCTTCTGGGTGGCTGTGATGGCATGGACAGTGCTCTAAGAAGGGAATTACAAATTCAGTTAGTCTTTGTATGGTGGTTCTGATAAATTCAAAAAGTGCTGAAAAATGCCTTCTCACTTACCATAAGACCCTCAATGATGACAAAGTTATCATGGATGACCTTGGCCAGAGGAGCCAAAATGACTAAAGCACTGCATCACTCTTTAGGTGGAGACTAAAAAGGGCCAAATTCTTCATTGCAGGTATTTAAATAGTATTTTGGGTAAAGAAAGAAATGGTTCCAAAATGCAAAAAGCCAGGTTTGTTCAAGACAAATGAATTCCATTTCAAATTAAATAAACACCACAGGAGAAAACTGTTAAAGATTACTATGCAAACGATTCACTAGGGAGCTTTCCTACAAATAGCTGGAAGCCTCCTACAGTTAACCGAGAGTGACTTTGTCCAAAGCACCGCCCCCCACCCCCCACCATATCCTACTCTTCACATACACAGATGAGGGGGTTCCATTTAAAAATCTAAAGCTACATTTGAAGCACCACAGGAGTCAGAAGTTCTCTCACAGAGGACTTTTATTCCATTACAGGTTTTAGCAGACTGATGCCTTCAATATGTTATATTCATTTTGAACCTCACACAAACAGAACAGGGCTTTTCCATATAAAAAATAATTGGTCTACAACTTAAAGCATGGCACTTCAAGCAAGTTGTTGAGAGAATAACCAAGCTGTCAGACAAGTGGCATTTACTCCTTGGTTGCCATGTAGGCCATCAGGTCACAGACACGGTTGCTATAGCCAAACTCGTTGTCATACCTAGAGAGAGAGAAATGATCACTATGTACAGTCATAAAAATAAAGAAAGAAAGAAATCAGCAGCAGTACATACCATGTCACCAGCTTAACAAAGTGATCATTAAGGGCAATTCCAGCACCAGCATCAAAGATGGAGGAGCGGCAATCTCCGTTGAAGTCTGTAGACACCACCTGTAAAGAAAGTAAAGAAAGATTGATGCAATCAAGTCAACACTGACTGCATACTGGAGATATGTACACAAACCAAGTCACCACATGAAGTTGGAATTATCCCAAAACATGGCTGATTGCCTTCACACCCAAATGATAAAATGGCCAAATCTGAGAAAATGCACATACCAACACATCTTGGTATGCTGATAAAGCATTAGAACAAGCAGAAGCCAGGCTAAACATGTAAAGTCTTGTTAAATGGTCAATGAAATACAGCATGTACTTATTCTTCATTAACTGGGAATAGTTTAGCTTGAACATTGCATTGGCAAGCAGTTTGCCAAGTTTCTCATTATTGGCAACTGATGATCACAATGCATCTTTAATGCTACCTACCTGGTGGTCTGTGTATCCCAGAATACCCTTCATGGGGCCCTCAGCTGCAGCCTTAACCACCTTCTTGATGTCATCATACTTGGCCTGCAGAAGAAACAGGGAAAAAAAATGAAGGTCATAACCACTTCCTTTCAAATGTCTAAAAGAAATGAAAATGTCCATGAAGTTTTTATAGTTGTGACAGTAATAAAAACGATAGCCTTCAATCACACTACAGAGTTCAGATTATGAACTTGTAAAAGGCAGAGGCATTCAGTGATTTACTCACAGGCTTCTCCAAACGGACAGTCAAGTCAACAACCGACACGTTGGGAGTGGGGACACGGAAAGCCATACCTGTCAGCTTGCTGGGGGAGGGGGAAAAAAAGGAACAGTTAGAAAATCAAATGGTGAATTTGACTAATGGTTAAATGGAGTCAAGCTCACCAAGGCGATGTGATTTAGGGAGGGGAGGGGGGGTGATTTTACTTTTTAAACCCATGATTTGGATGCATAAAACCTGTTACACCTAGTTGGTAAAAGTTAAGATTTTACCCTCATAGACTGTCATCTTGACAAGGACTTGAAAGAATGAGGTCAAGATCTAAATTTAAGGCAAAACAGCAAACTGCTGGTTGCATGGTGGAACTGACCCATTGAGCTCAGGAATGACTTTTCCCACAGCCTTAGCAGCACCAGTAGAGGCTGGGATGATATTCTGGCTGGCACCACGGCCATCTCTCCACAGTTTACCAGAAGGACCATCAACAGTCTTCTGGGTGGCTGTGATGGCATGGACAGTGCTCTAAGAAGGGAAATACAAATTCAGTTAGTCTTTGTATGGTGGTTCTGATAAATTCAAAAAGTGCTGAAAAATGCCTACTCACTTACCATAAGACCCTCAATGATGACAAAGTTATCATGGATGACCTTGGCCAGAGGAGCCAGGCAGTTGGTAGTGCAAGAGGCATTGCTAGAGACAGAGGGATTAAATGTCAGTCAACCAATTCAGGTAAAGGCATTTTACCAAGCTGTGGGTATAACCTCATATCTGATTACAGCCTGCCCCCTACAGGCCTCTGACTGGACTTGCATCTTTACCTGACTACTTTAAGGGAGTTCTCATATTTCTCATGGTTGACACCCATGACAAACATTGGGGCATCAGCACTGGGGGCAGAGATGATGACTCTCTTGGCACCACCCTTCAAGTGAGACTAAGGAGAGATCCAAGAACATGGATCAACCACAAGAACTGCATTACTTCCATTACAGCATTATTCAAGTATTTAAAATACAGCTTGGGTGTTTGAGTGTAGGTTTACTTACAGAGGCCTTCTCAATGGTGGTGAAGACACCAGTGGATTCCACAACATACTCAGCACCAGCTTCACCCCACTTAATGTTAGCTGGGTCCCTCCTGCAAGGATGACAAGTACAGGGGAGACAATGCCCAAAAAAACCCCCACAAGATAACATTCAGAGTTCTCCATGCATGTATGAAAGTGAACTCACTCGCTGAAAACGCTGATGGCATGCCCATCAATGATCAGTTTGCCACCCTCAGCCTTGACCTCTCCCTTGAACCTTCCATGGGTGGAGTCATACTTGAACATGTACACCTGTCCAGGTAAAAAGAGGAGTAGACAAACATGATTGACTAGGACAAGGGAGAAATCAAAAGGTAAGAAAACTAATAGATTCCTCCAACTTCACATATGGACTACATAAGCAATAAATTCAACACATTTACACCATAGGTAAGAAAGACTGGACAAAACTCACCATGTAATCCAGATTAATAAAGGGGTCATTGATGGCCACAATCTCCACCTTCTTGGAGTGGAAGGCAGCACGGGTCACCAGACGCCCAATACGACCAAATCTGGAATGAAGTCATAAGTATACACTGTCTTTGCCACTCATACTTGATGCACAATGACATGCTACAGAACCAGGGGCAACCAAGTTAAAAGTGAGCATCTTGCAGATGTTTGTCCAGAAGTAGATAAGAATAAGAGCATGCACAATAGATTGGAGGGACATTGTTCACCTGAAGCAGACATTCACCATGCATATGCCTAGTCTTTATGCCGAGAGTCATGGTACTAGGAAGATTTATACTTGGATAAACTAAAGGCCCCACCCCAACTACAAAAGACAGCACATACTTTCAAAAGAAGAGACCTCATTTTTAACCACATTCAATTCTGTTAGCAGTAGCCACAGTTTGACGGACACCAATTACTACTACATTAACTGGAAATGTACAGTTCAAGCAGTCTTCAGCACACATTTGTTCAAAGCCAGATATGATTTACATAATTGCAGGGTAACTTTAAGCTTTCAAACCTGCTCCTGTTCCATTTTTAAAAATACTATATATGGTCAAGTGATAGCTTTGCTGTGGTCTTTAAGACTTGCATTATAGTCTTAAAGCATACTACAATGCAAGATAATCGGTTGCAGTTGGCAATCCCATCACCCATAACTAAAACACCAAATGACGAACTTGTGGGACTGCAAAAAGTTTGAGCGCACACAAAAAAAAAAAAAACAAAAAAAAAAACACTTAAGGTATTTAACATTCAAGGATGCAACAGCCAATGGGCAACTCCGCAGATACTCTGAGCCGCTAGATGGCAGAAGCATTCCACCATCGTGAGCAGTGACCCCGTACTGTTGTTTTCCCAAATCAGCCACCAGACCAGCTCACACCACTTACCTTCACACCTTGTGCTTAGCTGTGCCTCACATGCTAGACACCACACGGCTTTACTAAATGTCACTAATAGTCTTCTGACAATAGCACTGCCTGATGGTTTTAAATTTCAACAGGGAGCTTTACTGCTTCCAGTGCCAAGTAGCAGAAACCGATTCTTAAGGATAGTCAAAAGTCTTTCAGCAAACACACCATTGAGGAAAAAATTAGGCTCTTTTTAGGCCTCATGGGTAGTTCAAATCACTAAACCAGGGCTGAAGAACAATCACCAAGACTGATAAGGATGCATGCAGCCTGTAAACAACTTTGAGAACTGCATTTGTGTAAAATCAGAAACAATAGATAAACGCTGGACTAAAGATTAAAGTCCTGTCCTACTACTTACAACTAGTTACAGTTTAACATTGGAATACATCAGACTTGAGGTGTGTGTGTGTGTGTGTGTCACTATCTACAAGGAATATAGAACACAAAAGTAAGTATGTTGGCACAAAACTTTATTCAACAGCTGCCTGCAGATCACAGGAGCAAAAGCTGGCTGCAGGCTTTGTGCTCAAGTTTGTCCAGTACAGCACTCAAAAGGACACCCCAAGATGATCTGGGTGCCTTGCTGGTCAGGCTTTACTGTACAAGAGTGCAGCAGTGACCTCTGAGTTATGTAGAGGGCTCACATTTCTCACCATCATACTTCAGTCTTGCTGCATTCTGACGAGAACAGCTGTTGTCTCTGACAGTCTTGTAATATGGCTATCATGCACACATACACGTTCAGCACGGCACGTTGTATGGAAGAATGTAGGGGAAGATTTCAAAGGCAAACTGCCCCTCAGTAAACAAAAAGAAGGGTTGTGTACTATGTGATAAGCTTTGCCTCTACCTGACGTCACAATGACGACATGATACACACACTGCAAACATTGCACACACACAAAAAAAGCAATCCGTCAATGACTAATGCAGTCAGCTCCCCCCACATCACCCTAAAGATATCAAAAGGGGTCCAATAGGTCAATTTATGTAACTAAAAATCTAACTCCTGAAAGGCAACTTTAGTGCAGTGTTACAGGGCCAATACAAGTGAGCTACATGTGTGATAAGGCACTTCAGCTGCTCTTCAGATTTTGCAGGGTTGCCAGGCTGAAACAAAGAGTTCCTTCTAAAGATTAGAACAGAGGCCAGTTACAAGTTACAAAAAAAATATATATCAGCCCAAAGACAGATATGCAAATCTGTCAAATTATCCCTAATTATTTTAAAAACATTAGCTGTTCATAATTAAGACGTTTTCTCCCTTTTGTAGCCTGCCATAGCCCTCCGTGTAAACTGCAAAGTTTTACAAAGTCAAAGTTCTTACCCGTTGATGCCGACTTTAACCATTTTGTCTGCTTTGTCGTCTGAAAGGAAAGGGCAAATTAGACATCAGAGACCAGAAGTGTGACATGGACAATTTTATGTCGCATTAACAGGATCTCAAGTGTACAGTGTACCCTACAAACTAACTCTGAACTGTTCGGACACTCTGGTAGGTGGCATTCAGCTAAAATCATTCTCACCGCAGGAACAGTGATGGAGGCGGAAATTAAACAGTATAATTTAATAGAGCGGTGAGGAGGCGTGGGGCACAAAGGCATGCTCACCAAGAGAAAACTATAGGAGAATAAACATCAGTTTCATCTAAAAAAAAAAAAAAAAAGAGTGTTCATAAAAGTAGCATGAATTTAAGGGCAAAAAAAAACTTACACAACGATGGTTACTACCAGAGAATTTGTATTCACACATGATCAAAATGCCAAGATTACAGCCTACAAAAGTCTTAACAACTACAGGCTACTTCGCTAATTTCAGCAAATGAAACTCAACAAACTAACAATGAACAACCTAAAATTCGTGCACTTAAGCTTAATAAGTTGTTCTGAGCTGTTTAAGTATATCACTAAGCAGGTGGAAGCTTTCGTTACCGTCTGTGAGAGGCCTCTGTCTGTCTTTGGACTGGTGTGAGTGAGGAGAAAGTGCACAACCGGCCAAGTTTTATTTCTGGCGAGAAGCGCTAGCCACGCCCCCGAACTTTAAAGCCCTAATCGCCCCGCCCCTTAACAATGTCAAGGTCATACTGTGGACCAGAAATACCCACCTTCGGTTCTGTAAGGCCAGATTCCTGGACTATGCTAGAACCCACACGGTATTCACCACAGTACATTAGTTAACGGGTTTTATTTATCAAAGTAAATACGCATATAATGCGCTCTGATATCCCATAATGCAATGGGAAGTAGGCTTGCATGATGTCCGCATCCAAAACGCCCTTTGCACTAGGGAATGGGGCGTAGTGAATCACTCCTGACAGTGATTTACCTGTTTTATTACAAATTCAAAATGAGATAAATGAGGTGTGTTTGGGCAGGAAAATAATCAGACGTTTTAACTTCCAAGCAGAACTCTGGATGTCTTGAATAACTATAAATAATGTAATTAATGTAAAACCAGTTTAAATCTCAGTAAGTTTGATGCACATGCCTTATAAAACCTGTTATACTTCACCAAAAATTGCATTCTTTTTTTTTAAATGTTAAAGAATATCTAAAGAAATTTAAAAGGAAATAGCTCTGAGTTGTCACATCAGATCAGTCTTCAGAGAGAGCAATTTGAAGTGAGAATGCTTGTCTAACTTTGACCTTCTCACAAGCCTCAGACAGACACTGAAAGAGAGCCTGAGCAAGGGATCAAATCACTCTCTTCCAGCGTTGGTGACATTTACCAGAAAGACCATGACCCTTCACTTTTAATCAGCCATCCCTCCTTCACTTGCATGTCTCCATCCCTGCTATCTACCTGTGAGTGTGTGTGGAGACTCACACTGTTGTCTCTGAGAGGCCTGCCCTGATCAGCCTCCAACCAGTGAACATGCAGTAGAGTGTGTGTGTATGTCTGCTGCATGCAGTTCATGCATAAGATTTATCAATAGGACATGCATTTCTAGAAAAATAAAACATAAAAAATAAACCTTTTACAGTCAAAGTAAATTTGATTCTAATTTCTCTGTGCATGTGCTACTATAAAATGGCATGTTAAATAGTTTGTACAATTTTTGAACATTGTGTTAATGGTCTCAGGGGTACCATTACCCCTGGGGCAGGGGTGGCTCAGTGGTTAAGGTGTTGGGTTACTGACTAGAAGGTTGGAGGTTCAAGCCCCAGCACCACCA
>JAOVYV010000045.1:21761998-21772404 GCA_025674545.1 Hassar affinis | reverse complement strand
GAGTCGTTCTTGCCATAATATGGATTAGAACATTACTCAAATAGGGCTATTGACTGTATACCAACTCTACCTCTTCACAACACAACTGATGTTCTCAAACACATTAAGAGGGCAAGAAATTCAAGAAATGAACTCTTGACAAGGCCCAGCTGTTAATTGAAAGCCATTCCAGGTGACTACCTCATAAGATAATGCCAAGATGTGCAAAGCTATCAACTAAGCAAGAGATGCCTACTTTGAAGAATCTAAAATATAAAACATTCTTTAATAAATAATTCTGTATACATTTCCTCATAGTTTGGATGACTTTACTGTTAATCTACAATGCAGAAAATGTTAATATAATGAAAAAAAACATTGAATTGGAGGCATGTCTAAACTTTTGACTGGTACTGAACATCATTAGCAAAGTAATAGTTTTGCAAATGTTAAATCAAGGCTAAAGGACAGTGCTACAGTTTCTCTGGGCACAGAGAAAATTAAATTTGCCTAGCCCAATCCCCACGTCAAACTTAATAGAAGGCAAGGCAGTATATAGTTAAGATGTAATTATAGCATAATTATCTTTTTTCCTTTGTCTTGACTAAGACAGAATTGTTCTGGTTGGTTGAAAATTACAGACCAGCATGAAAGATACTGATTGCAAAAGGCTATACACTTATGGCATTATACAAGAGGTTAAATCAGGCTATACCAGCTGCAGCTTTTTTTCACCCAGCAGTTGACTTTAAACTTTGCAATCCATCTTTCACACTGTTGTGATGTAATAAACTCCTGAAATGTCCAACACACCCTATATTTTTTCATTACATTTTAACTGTACACATGGTGTCACAATAAGAATGAGGTTCCAATTTTTTTCTGAACACTGTATAGATGCAACACAATGCATACACACACACACACACACACATAAAACCTTCTTTTGTGTGCATGCTTTCAGGAAATACTGACTTAACTGTAATGCTGTTCGTTACTATGGAAGTGTTCAGTTCCACTTAACTAAACACAATGCGTTGAGACCCCGTTGCTTCATTAGTGATTGGCTTACACACCAGACTTCTCCATATGTTGTGTCTGATCGGCTGTCTGCGTTTTCATAAATCGCCTCACCCAGTATGAAACTAGTACGCTAATCTAATATGCTAAGATGATTTGTATTAAACGATACACGCAAGTCACCGTGAAGCCCTGGTCAGTGCCAATAAACTGGATGAACATGTAAATAGGTTTTGGCAGAAAACTCATACACATTTCATCATTTGTTCTCATGCAATGAATGTCACAAATGTGGAAAGAAATCTCACTGACCTAATGAAATGTGAGAGTTTGTGTGTGAGAGTGAATGAAAGATTAGGGTGTGGAAGTAGAAACAGCTGTAATGTAAATGCTCTAAAAGTCTTACCCTGTCTCATATGAACCGTTCCTTTCTTTAATGAATATTCCATTTTGTGGCTAGCCTATTACCCTGAAAATATGCCACTGGCCTGTATTCTGTGTTTGGATAACACTTCTCTGTCACTAAGGATGACTAATATCTGGTACCAGGGGTTGAATGATATATTTTATACATTGCTGATATGAAAATGATTATCTGTGGCAAAAAAAGAGATCAGATGAACAACAGCAATCGTTGCATAAGAAACAAAGCAAACTGATGCATCATTTAGGCTGAAATTCTATCATAAATAATGAAATATCAAACCTTAAAACTAGCCTGTGCATCCACACTTCTTCTGAATCTGCAGAGAGATTCTTGTAGCCCATCTGCCCATAAGTCATATATGTGACTAGCTCATAGAAAAGTAGGATACCGAGTGGAAAGACTGCGGCAAAGCGAAAACACCATCACGTGCAAATTGTGTGCTGCAATCTTTTTTTATTTTAATAACTCTACTCCCATGATGATGATGATGATGATGATGATGATGATGATGGAAGGATTAAGTGTCGTGTGGTTCGGACAAAGAACACAACTGCAAGCAAGCTCAAGTTTAATATCGTAAAACAGTTGCTTAAAGGAGTCTTTCATTCAGAAGAGCTGTGCTTTAGGGTGAATTTCTTTCATGTTTCATTTGTAAGAATAAATATTCACTACCGGTTTTTAAATGTGCAGTGTCAAACTACTGCGACTTATAGAATAAGGGCACCAAGCCATTATGTTTTTTTTCTTATATTATTTTTTATCTTAAGCATTGACTATTTATACTGATTCAAAAAGTTCCTAGTGCAATTTGGTTAACAGAATGGTTTAAGCCCAAGCCTTTTACTGGATACTTATCTTCCATCTTTGTTTCCAGCAGCAGGTCTGACAAAACATTTGATTTTCACGGTTAGATAACAACGTCTGTTTCAGTCAATGAGGAAATTTTGTGGAAAAATAGTTTTTTCCGACAGGAGATGCGCCGGGATAGTACACACTTTGCTTTGAAAATCTAAAAGAATAAAAAAATATGGTAATGACAGTTGATGAAAAATTAGCAAAATATCAACCCTGATTATCTAAAGGCCAGATAATCAGCAGAACATTCTCCAGTACAAATTGAGATTTTACATCACTTCCCCATTTGTTACGACTGAACCTGCTGAGACTTTGCTAACCTTTATTGCATTTCTGAAGGTTTTCTTGCAATCATGTCTCAGAAAAAGGAAGCAAAATATATCTGCTCCTTTATATTGGCAAGACACAAGTCCAAATTCCATCTGTGCATTCTCATCTCACTGTTTGACAGGTGAAAATGCACACCAGAGTAGTAGTGCTGCTGCTGCACCCAGTCACAGATGTAAACTTTATAGAGCAGACTCGTCCGTCTTTGGGAATGTGTGGCATTACAGCTGCTCAGTCTATGGGATTTTTGATGGCATCATTCCAGACCCACAAGTCCAATCTTGCTGTCTTGCAGTTGTATTTCGAATTGAAAAAGGGAGCTCACTATTATAGCAAAAGTATCACATCAAGAAAGCAAAGTCTAAAGTCTAACGCAGCAAAAAGTAGACTAATTCCAGCTGAATATTTGCACTGTATTCACAGATTAAACCTCCTCCTCTTCCTCTTCACTAGAGAAATCTCTCTTCTTCATTACCGACAATGACAACATTAGTCTTGCGTTCTTTGCCATGACGTCACCGTTAGCAAGCGGAGCACAACCTGGCAGCCGGCTGTTAATCACATCGCTGGTTTTTAATGTGACTAATCAATGTACCAGACAGTTTCCTAATCCAGGATTTAAGAAAGAATAACCGTCATAGTGGCTGTCAGCAACTGCACCTATACCACAGGTCCTAGAATCAGTGAGATGCTCTCTGCAGAGTTTTCAGTGTGTGAGTGAGTGAGTGTGTGAGTGAGTGTGTGAGTGAGTGTGTGAGTGAGTGTGTGAGTGAGTGTACATGAAGAAAATCCATGATGTGAAATTTGACTGAAATGGGCCATTAGAGCTAACCTGTAACAAAAAACTCTACTATATACTATATAATAATAACTAGACAATCTCGCCATCACTTTCCCTGGCCAATCTAGGGTATTTTGATGTCATTCTCACACACCGAACTCTTTAAATAAGTAGGTTAGAGGAGATTTTGTTTGGTTACAGTAACTATACCACATGGAAGCATATGTTTCTAAGACACACAAGTAAACCTGGGGAACATAGGACCCTGGGAACACCGGACCTTTTGTCATGCATGTTCCCATTATGTGCCATATAAATCTGGGGAACACAGGAATAACCTGAGGGAAAGGCTAAACTCCAAATTCCGAGCTAAAAAAAAAGACTAAAAACAGAAACCATTATCAAAAAAGTTACTGCAGCACTGACACGTTTCTCCCAGATAAGACACTGTAAGGTGAACAGGCTGCTGAAGCCATAGCAGAAGTTCCGGAGAGCAGAAACTGGCCTTATATGGATATCTCAGTAAAGGCAAAGTTCCCCGCCACCACACACCAAGACAGAAAAGAAACAGTACTAGCTAGCTATTTTCTAGCCAACCACATTATTTGTGCGTCATACATACTACGTGTTTTCTCTTTTATTTATTGTTAATCTATCTGGAAAATCGAGCTAATCTCAAGACATATGTACCTGCCCCACCCATCTCTACCTCTTCCCCATTGTAGATCACGGTCTGATGGCTAAAAAAATAAAAATGATCGCATGACAACCAAAGCAATGACTTTTTCTTCCTGACAGAACAAACACCTCGGAGAAAACAAGTGATCACCGGCAGACGTCTGGCTACAGGTACAGAGTTAGCAGGCGATGCTACAATCAGATTCATATATGTTGACATGCCGCTCGCTAACGCATGAGCACGCCGATACTGAGAGCAGTCAGAGTGCTACAGACATGACCGGATGCAAGACAGCTTTCATAAATATCACAAGACACTTACTTTTATGTTGTTCTTAGGAACAGTGCAGTTCAGCTAAGCAATGGTATCGCTCTGTGTCGCACGCCAAACTACACAAATGCCGAAATTCAGTTCCCTGGATTCCTTTAATCAAGCCGTTCCCTGAAGCTAACTCCACCCTTTGGGCCGGTGCGTGGATAAGCGATCAGCTAGCATCATACAGCCTCGCCATGGCGTTTTCTTGGCCGCTCCTGAAGGCTCCTCCACCTGGATATGTATGTGTAGGAACTTTTCCCTACACTCACTTCCGGTTTAGCTTCCGCATTTTCCACAAACCACACAGCTCTGGGAGCACCCTGATAACAAGCCTGATAGTAACACTGGCGCTAGAGCTGTGCTTCGTATTCGGTAGGGGAAAAAAATAAAACATGGTATAATAATCCTGTTAAAATGTCTCAATACTTTCAATCATTTCATAGCATAATACTACCAGATGGCTTTAAAGTTCCAGGGATAAAATAACAGGGGAAAAGGCTGAGATTCTTGGCATTCATTCCCAAATGAAGGTCTAAGCTTACCTCTTTGTCAGAGCAGGCTCTTTGAATGTCTCCTGACCCAGAGATAAAAAGTTTTCCTTTTAATGCTCTCTCTCTCTCTCTCTCTCTCTCTCTCTGTATTACTGTTATTCCCTCCCCCTGTCTGTGCAAAGGAATGACACCATCCCTCCAAACAAGTTCTTTCTCGTCCCCCTTCACCCCGGCCAGGTTTATTACACGCCAAGCATTCTCTCTCTCTCTGTCTCTCTTGGCCTCACTTTTTCTCCCTCTCTTTTCCTCTCAGGATTCTTTCAACATTCTTCATTCGATGACATCAGCCCTGCCTGCCTTTCCTTGTAAGGGCAGAGTGAGTGAGAGAGCCAGAGAGAGTGAAAGATAAAGAAGGTTGGGGGGTTGATTGGACACAGAAAGAGCAAGGTTTGGCAGAAGAGAAGTTAGGAAGAATGCAGCACTTAAATCAGCTCCAAAACAAAGACTTTTTTTTAAGTAATCACAGTTAATCATAATGCAGCAATACAGAGCTTTTGCACAGGTCTTGCCAAGCCTGGTTTATTCCTCTGCTCATACTGCAAGCTCCAGCTCTAATGAGAAACACATGAGGTCATCCAAAACATCATAATATTTTTCTTATTAACCAAACATGGGCATCCACTTAAAGTAAGCGGAACAGTGTGTTGCGTTTGACTTGATGCGTGTAAGGTTATAAAGTCAAGTTTTATGAAAGCTCAGTATTTTCCACTGCAGATCTTATCATGGAACCGTGCCAGTTAAAACACAGATGAGGATGTGACGTTACAGTTGCCGCATATCTGCCCAATTCCACCCATCCTGCAGATCTGCTACATCACACTTCCTCAGGTGCATTTTTCCTTACAGTCGCCTGGAAAATATCTAACTCCTGATCCTGTACAAATCCGACCCACAGACCGACAGACTGATGCAATGGACTGATGATTTCTAAAATCATCAGCCTCTTCATTAGAACAAATGTTTGACTTGCTTTCTGTGCATGAAAAAGCAACAGCAGAGATTGGCCACTGGTGAACTCCACAAATAAGATATTTTAATATCTACCAGTATCACTGTATTCTTCTTTTTTTAAGAAAAGCACATTTAGAGTATCTTCAGAAAAAAATGCTTTTTGGGGAACAAGGTCAGTGGTCAGTTTTGAGATGGAGAGGTGGAGCGTCTGTAGCCAAACTGAAGATGACGTTCCCCAGCAGGAGGCCTTCTGGAGTGTTGCCAAAACCCAGCTCTGGAAAACCAGCCACCCCCTCTCCAACTATGACTCATTGTGTGTGCTCATACTGTATCTCTCAGCTTGATTCCCACTTCCTCATTCATTTCACTCAAACTCAGAGGGAGGTGAATGTGCCGCAGCGGTTCTTTTTCAGATTTCATCTGTCTCTGTCTTTGCCTGCTGGGAGCATTCTTAATGCTCATGAGCTGCCTTGTGTATGTCCTGCTCTCCTATAGAGACAGTCATGCATAGACTCATGCTCATTGTCAATGAGTTAGATTGCTAGAGCCAATCTCTACATACATGATCACTCATTGCCAAGTCACATAACATAACACGTCTGTCTGATGTCTACCTAACTGCTCATGGATGTTCCCTTTTAGTTGTAATTTAATAGAGGGCAATATATCCTTGCAATTCCAAGGTTTGTCCACAAGATGTCAGCCCAGAATGTTTTTTTGTCCTAAATCAAAACCAGTCCTAGAGGTCAACAGCACCATATGGTTTAGTGCTTCCCCCCCTCTGATGCAACTGACACGTTGCAGTACATGACTTCAGGATTAAGAATGGAAAGAGGCCCCTGCAACAGACCCACCGGCCCATCCAGAGAGTATTTCAGCCAATAACTTCACATGCACTGCGACTCTGACCAGGATTAAGCTGTTAATGCGGGTGAAAGAATGGATTCATAGAAGTGCAATCAGAGAGTGTATACATACATATGTGTGTGTGTGTGTGTGTGTGTGTGTGTGTGTGTGTGTGTAGAAACAGTGCAGGAAATCTACTGACATACAGACAAGTTTAGGAAGGAGTAGACAGATGGCATGGCCTGATACTGGGAGGCAGTCTGGTACAACCAACATGTGGAATCCTAGATGAGCTGACAGGCAATGGAGGGTAACAGGGAGAAAGAGAGAGCATATGAATTATGGAGGAAAGATGGCAACTCTCAAAGCATACTGTTTTAGTCTCTCCCCCTCTCTCTCTCTCTCACTCTCTCTCTCGCACACACACACACACATACAAAGAGGAGGCGGTGCCTGTGTATGTGTGTGCAGATTTAGAATAGGAAGAGGATGAAGTCTGTGTGAAGAGCTCATTCATCCATCCATTCATTCATTCACTATTAGTCACAAAGCCCCACAGAACTTTTTTGTATTGTTTGTAGAAGTCATGATGGATGTAGAGGATAGAATATTTTTAATATAGAGTTAGAGTAGGTTCTTATTTGTTTGTCTGTGTGCTCAGTAGTACAGCTATCAGTACAAGTATATCAGCTTTCTTCTAATCAGGAGGAGAGCTAGACTTAAGTTACAAGGTAGTTACAAAGGCAGTAACAGTGTGGCCACTGAGGCAACAGGAGGTGGCTAAGATGAGCATATTCATACTGTATCTGTATGTGGTGGGTTCATACAAATTTACAGATTTGCTCATGCAAGATGTGCCCCAGACTGTACCAAAAGTGAATGTGCAATAACTCCTTCATTCCAACGTGAGACACCTCTTTAATTTGCCAGAATTTAGCTGCTTGGGTTTTTAAACCTGGCTTGCTTAAACTGGCAGTAAAGTGAAAGTGGGAGTGGGGTAGGCACCTGGATGATCTCTAGAAGCTTCTTGTTAAATAATACACTTTTTAGATTGTTAGACTGCTTTAAATCATGCATCTTCTACTTCTTCTTCTTCTTCTTATTATTATTCAGAATGTAAACTCAGACCACCTCATTATTTACAAGGTTTTTTCTTATATTGGCTGCTGGGTTGAAGTCCATTTTAATCTTTTTAATAAGAAATTTCTTAATAATTTGGGTGACCTTGTGTGACCCTGTTAGTCAATGTTAGAACCGAACTCAATTTTACCCACTGAAAATACTTTTTTTTGAGAAATAAGAATATGAAACTCGTCAGATCTCTCTGGCTCACCCTGGACAAGTAACACTAGAAGGTTCCACAATTAGCATTTTAACTGGTAACAGATGAGGTCATCAAGATTGAGTATAAAAGGAGCATAAACCAAAGGTCTTTGCAAGCAAGGATGGGTCATGGTTCACCACTTTGTGCCATGAGAGACTTGGCAGTCAGTTCAAATACAATGTTTCTCAGCACAAGATTGCAAAGTATTTAGGCCTTTCACCATCTGTAGGTCATAATATCATGAAAAGAATCAGGGAGTCAGGGGAAATCTTGGTATGTAAAGGCCAATCATGGTGCATGATGTAGAGGAGACAGTGACCATGGACTGTTGACCAAGTCTTGTACACAGCAAAAATCCACATGCAAAGCTGCAACAATTACTATTTTCAATTCTCAAACAATTAAAAAGTATAATCAAAAGAAAATATGATGTGATCCAGTAGTAAAAATGCCTCTGTCCCAACTTTTTTCCGTGTGTTACAGGCATCAGTTTCTAAATTTGTTCATATTTAACAAACAGACATTCAGCAAATACAAGTTCATCACTGAAAATCTTTTCTTTGTCCTTTTGCCTGTTAAATAAAGCTTCAAGTGAATTAACAATTAAGAGCTTTTCATTTTTATTGCATTTTTCAATGGGGTGAAATATGTGAAATATGCACATACGTTTATGACGCTTCACTTTGACTTTGCATTACATTACATATATGTATGAAAATGAAAATGTAGTCTTGAGTGCATTCTGTAGAATACATGTGATTTACAGCTAGCACTATCTGTCAGAGCCATGCTGTAACACAGAATCAACACCATCTGACCAACCAAAATAATATCCTTCTGCTTCCTGCTGGGCCATGTCACACTGTGCCTTTGATTGTTCTCTTATCATTTTTATTTACCAAAGAAATATTAGAAAGAAACTATTTTTGTGCAGTAAGCTGTGCTGCCACTGTAGGATGTAGTCTCTTTTTCCTCCTCCTCCCTGTGCCATGTGAGTGTGTGTATGTGTGTGTTGTGCAATCGCATAGCTGTGTGCTTAATACTGTGTGTAAGACATGGTACTCATAAGCTCCACATGACACTACAGATTGATTTTCCAATAGTGTAATATATGATTCATATATTATATAAGAATAATATAAAAATGTAAAATCATACTCAGTTTATGTATGCCCAACAAATATAACAAAGCTACAATAACACATTAATGTAGTGCATACTATAGTAAGAATTGTTACCAAGTTGGCAGCTAATTGAATCATTTAAATAATATTTCTTTGTCTATAAATGAGATTTAAAGCCATGACCATGCAGGTTTACATGTATTGCAGCCACAGCTGTGTGTAGGAGGTATGGACGAAATGTAGTAAGAAACAATTAAAAAACAGATAAAGTGTTATAAACATGATGATAGAGTGAAAGAACTAGAAGAGGCAAGTGGTAAGGAAAGTGTGAGCTGGCACAAGTGCCTGAATAACACTCCAACACCTACTAATTACTAGATTTAAAGTCAGGGAATAGTGGCTTTGCATCTCTCATCCCAGAGACACATCAGACCTCTGATCCTCCGCCTGCATTTCCTTTTAGTATATCAACAAGCAATCATGTCGTACCCACACACAATAAAATGGTGGAGCAAGGTTCATCTGTGTAGCAAGGTTTCTGTGTTCTGTTGGTGTCAGGCTCTTTGGTGTCCACTGTAGTGCAGCAGTGTATATATGATGGCTCCTCATTAGACTATATCCTGCTCTACACTATACATGAAAATTCTGTGCATTCAGCATTATGCAGCGTCTGCCCATTATTACATGCTGCAGTGTGAAATAAATGAACACGCAAACAGTGAGAGAGCGAAACAAGCTATATATAGACGACACGCAGGGTGCCTCTTTACAACTGGGGAGATAACAGCTTCTCCTGCATGTCAAGGTATCTCTTTGTATACATATAGTATTAACCCTTGCTTTTCTCTGCTTTCCTCTGTCATTTGTCATTATCTACCTTTTTTCTCTAGCTCTTTCTCCTCCTCTCCCTCTTGTTCCCTCTACACCTCATGCCTTGCCTTTCACTGAATACTAATTTCTCTGCCTCACCTCTGTTTAAAATGGCTCAAGGCCTGCCTGTCCTCTTCCTTTTCTCCCTCCTTCCCTTGCTCCCTCCCTCCTCATCTTTGTCCATCTGTCCATCTCTCTGTGTGTGAAGGAGGAATGCTTACACCTCGTTCCATTCTTTCATCCTTGTGTCTCATTTTGTGTGCATCACTGCACAAATGTGCAACACAAGAGGAAGCCAGTGTGATGGAGAGGGAGAAAAGGATAAAGGGACAGATGCAAATGTACTTCTGTGTTTAT
>JAOVYV010000045.1:21732315-21745182 GCA_025674545.1 Hassar affinis | reverse complement strand
GCCCTACACCATACTAATAAATTATTGTGGTCTAAAATGACAGGTGTTTCAGTTTCATTGTCTAACTCCTGTATATGCATAATAGGACAGCCCCATGAAGTGAGAGAAAGCACAGGAATGAAGTGAAATAAGCATATCAAATTTTTAAATTGCAGCTTAAGCAGTTCCTGAGATATTGAAATTGATGGAATCAAAGTACTGTATATGATATTGTCCACCAAACATTAATGGGAAAGAAATGATAAAAAAACAAAAACAAAACGAAACACTGACAAGACTCTGACTGCCAGCTCTGCACAGCACCGGAACTGGGGAATCTTATTTCTTTTGTTGCTTAGGATTGTTTATTCTTTTCCCTTTGGTTGCTTTTGACAAGTATTTCCATTTCAAATGGTTCACACATTATAGGATTCTCATGTATGTTGTGGAGGACTTGGGTCAACTTGACGCCTTAGAAGAAAGGATCACTGTAAATGAATGCAAAGTGGTTTTGAATGATTGTTTTTATCCTATGATGAAACATTTCTATCTTTTGGAAATGGTCTTTTCTACCATGTCAATGTCCCTAATCACAGGGTATAAGGGCTCACCTAATGGTTTGATGAGCATCAAATTATCTCATTATAAATAAATAACTCATATTCTATGGCCATTACATTCACCGGATCCCAACCCAGTAGAATACCTGTGTGAGATTTTGATTGCATTGTTAGATCAGGGCAGCGCTCTCCACCACTATCATCAAAACAACATCCAATATTGCTAATACATTTTATGTTGCTTTATAATTTGTCACACGCATGCAGAGAGCGGGAGGTTGGAGCTGATGAAAAAATCTTTAATTGGGCACTTTACCCACCTTTCATCAGGTGGATACTGACAAGGTTCATTGCACACGCAGTGAGAGTGAGTAGTGAAGTGAGTGTGCTTTTAAAGGACCTTCCCATAAGGCACTGTCATTAAAAATACATCAAGGTACTAAGGTACAAACAGACATCTGTGAGTGTGCGGACACTATGCAAACGCAAATTAAGAATGATTTAAATGCCAGCGCAAATTTACCATCAATTCATATACAGACATTGATTATATTTTAAAGTAACAGCACCAATATCAACAAGAACAATCCAGACTGGCATAGTGGATATAATGGCCAAGCCTCCCTAACATGTATACACAGTAGTCGTGTCCTCTTCCAATGATGTACTCAATTTTGATCTACACAGTTTTAGGTCACAGACTTGTGCAAATCTTGTGATTCTAAAGTAACACACCTTTAGCTAAAATACTAATAGCAATTAAATAAAGAGAAGCCACTCAGAGACCAGGGATGTGCTGAAACCTAATTATCACAGGCCCCTATGTAATTAAGTCATCTTTAATTAGGATTGCACTCAGTGAGAAGTAGTGAAAAATGAATAAAATAAAAGGGACAGAATTCGTTATAGAAACCCTAGTGCAGATGACCTATTGCTCCTGTTAGTGATGATCCCATTTTTTGGGTGCGATAGGCTGCATAATTAAGCTGCAGTAGCTGTGAGAGCTAATACATTCTATTGTAGTACTGTAATGGAGTGCCTGAAAACCACAGAGAGACAGAAAGAGAAAGTGAGATCATATTCTGTATGTTTAATGTGTATGCGTTTTGCTGCTTTTTTGGCTAATTCACTATTCTCTTTTATCTACACATTCCTTTTCCTCTCTCCCTTAGTCTGTCTTTGTTGTGAGACTCTTTTTTTGCAGGTCAAGCTGAGCTCATGATGAAAGCACAGTGGGTGTGCATTAAGGTGAAAGGTGTTAGGATGTGATTCAATTACACTGTCAGTCATACTAGACTGTATGCTGACAGGACCACTGTGAAAAACCCAGAGCCTATGTGCAGCCATTATTGAGACAGTCCAACACCTGATGATTCACCTGTTTAATGTCAACATCAAAAGATCGATCTGCATTCTGTCGCCTCATTCTCTAATTCATTTTTATTCTCTCCTTCTTCCTAAAGCGGCAGATGGGGTTCCAGTACAGAAAGATGGGGAACAGGTAAGCCTGGTAAAATAACAATAGTAATAAATCTCTCAACAGCTGACTCCTACAGCTCTAAGTCATATACAGGTGAATGAAGCAGAAGCAGCCTAATCTAAGATGCAGGCCAATGAGGCCAGTGTTAAGTAAAGATGCCAGCTGTTCTCTTAGACTGATATAAGCAAGAAATAACTATTTAAATACATGTATTACACTTCATAATGATGCTAATGCTTCATGCCTCTATGTAATCTCATCCAAGATGTGTTCTGTATGAAGACGAATAGTACGTTCTGTGTTCGGTTCTGTGTCAAATTGTGATTTAGGATGTTATTGGACTGTCCTTGTGGCATAAGCATCACCATTGCTACATTACCTCGCAGCACCTCCTTCTCTTTTCCATTATTACAGAGCTATCGAACTTAACAATACATATACATGACAGTTCATAACACGAGACTAGATGGACTTTTCCGAACTAGATAGATGAAGACCTAATGACGTTCTCACTGAGATAGGCTTATCAGATATTAATGACATATTTCTTTGTCAGCTCAAGGACTTTGACACTCACACCCTCTCTCTAAAGTGAAAACGTTATCCAGAAACGTAATCAGATTCACAAGACAAGGTTCAACAATATATTTAACAAGAAGTCTGTTATAAGATTATATCTTTTACATACAACTGCAGACGTGCATACAGACGTGCAATTTAATAATGACTACAATGTAACAACACTCCATCCATCTAATATCCCGTATCATTTGAAAAATGAAGTGAGCTTAAATACGCACTGCTTTGTTGGTCTTTTCTACCATGACTGTGCATGCAAGGGGATCCGACATGTTCCACGATTTATCATTTTCAAAATATTTAAACACAGAAGCAATGATCTACTTCATCAGTGTCATCAGTCATGATACTTCATCTCACATTATGTACGTACGGTGGGCTCCTGACAACATTAGTGAAAATGCTTCTCTTTTGCATTCCTTTCTAATTTAATACAAGAATTTCATTACAAGTAATATTACGGACAACAACTTGAGTGAAAATTTGAATCTTTGCAATATTTACACAAATTGCATTTTAATAGAAAAGATCAGGCATGAGGAAGAGACCATTTTTTGCATGTAATATTTACTCATGGCTAATTCAAACTGACAAGGCAGGCTGCATTTTTTTCAAACTGCATGGTCAGTATCACAAATGTGCTTATATTTAAATAGGGGCTTATAATAAATAATCAAGATACTGAAAGTTTACTTTCATTCTGTTTATTCTCATATTAAATTAAATGAAAAAATCACAGATTTTCAATGTGGTCTCAGATATTTGGATCCCACTGTGGGTGTGTGTGTAGCTATAGCACATAATGCTTACATCCTTGCTTGTCATCTTGTGCTTGAGTTTGATCTCAGTGTTTGATGCATGTATGCAAGCAAAAGTATGTGGAAAGATGGTTTCAGGACATCAGTGTTTGAAAATAGTGGTTCATTAAAATTCCAGTGATATCTCTCCTCAAAAGTGTGAGAAGAATGTGCTCACACAAAGAGTGCATAGTTACACTACACAGGTTGCACATTTGATGACACACCATAGTAGCATTCCCAGAGCTTTTCTCAGTTCTTACATATTCAAGAATTTGTATAAGAGCAAACTAGTCACAGGGCAAGCAACAGGAAAATATACACAAATGCTCTGGACACCTGGAAATCCTTCAGGAGCGACTTCTTAGGTTAAACCCTGTGGGAGGAGGTAGAGGGGATGTAAGACTGTAGTACTCTTAAATAACACATACCTTCTGCTTTAAATGCATCTGTATAGTGCACATGTCAGAACTAGGAGAAACAACTATTGTTCCATTGTTTTTCTTGAATCCAGTGTGAGCATTTTTTTATATAAAGGTCATAAGACCTATTGTTCTAACCAGGAGTAAGCAGACCACACGATGCATATGGTAGTGTGATAGCGATGGCAGTTCTTTACCCCAGGCAGCCTTAAAATGCCTGCAGTCTCATAGCGCTGGGTCAGGATCCTGCAGTAAATTGGCTTGTGGAGTGAAAACAATACACACAAAAACCCAAAGAGAGAGAGGGAGAGAGAGAGAGAGAGAGATAGAAATGACTGTACACACAACAGTTCTCTAAAATTATCATAAATACTTACATATCAATGTATATCTTTATATTCAAAATGTTAGATGAAAATCCTTTGAACAACATGCATCTATACTGTAAAATCAATAACATGCAATTGTCACAGGCTGTTTTATATGCTAGGTACCATACTGGCTCTGGTGTTTTGTGGTGTGTGACAATCATATCAAGTAGGGTCTCTTCTAAATCTGTGCAAAATAGACATGGCCTTGTTCACAGCATAGCTTAGAGAAAGGCCTTTTGTCTGTCTGGGCAGTGGGCTGAACAGTATATTACTGATTTATAAAAATGGGCAACTAGAAAGTAATACATACAGGAATGACAATCTTTATGTTGTGGCAATCAAGGAAATCGTTTCATGAACTCTCTACTATAGTCTTTCCTAACACAGCTTCCTGACAAAACAGTCAGCTTCCTCCCAACACTCTGCATGTGTGTAGATAAGTCTGAGCGTTTTTTGTTTTACAAATCCCATTTCCAGAAAAGTTGGGACACTTTCTTAAAATACAATAAAATCTGAAACCTGTAATTTGTTACAGATCAAAAGTCACTTGAAGCTTTATTTAAAAGAATAGAATATAGAATAGAGTATAGAAATTGATGCCTGCAACACACTCAAAAAAATTGGGTCAGAGGCATGTTTATCATGGGTCACATCACCTTTTTGATTATACTTTTTAATAATTTGGGAATTAAAGTTACTAATTGTTGCAAGTGTTCTTGCTGTATAAAAGACTGAGCTGCTCAACAGTCTGTGGTCACTGTTGTCTGATTCTCTTCATGACGCTCCATACATTTTCATTAGGAGACATATCTGGACTGCCGGCAGGCCAGTCAAGCCATGCTGATGTAACTCGTGCAGAATGAGGACTGGCATTGTCCTGCTGAAATAGACATGGAGTTCCTGGGTAAAGACTTGTCTTGACGGCAGCATATTCTTCTCCAAAATACCAGTATAAGCCTCCACATCAATGGTACCTTCACATACTGTATATGCAGATCACCCATGCCATGGACACTGATGCATCCCATGCCATCACAGATGCACTTTTTGTTGGTAACAATCTGGATGGACCTTTTTGTTTTTGGCACATAAAATCCAACATTTGTTTTTGTGGATTAGTCTGACCATAGAACACGTTTCCATTCTTTGCAATCTTATGAGAAACATTGTATTTGAACTGACTGACAATTCCACGACCCAAGCTTTGCTTGCAAAGACTAAGCCTTGGTGATCTTGATGACCTACCTGTTATTAGTTAAACAGCTAATTGTGGAACTTTCCAGTGTTACTTGTACAGGCTGAGCCAGAGAGTTCTCAATCTTTTCAATCTTATTTTGCCTCTGTCCCAACTTTTTTCAGTGTGTTGCAACCATACATTTCTTTTCTTTGTCCTTCTGTCTGTTAAATAAAGGTTCAAGTGAATTAACAAATTACAGATTTCAGTTTTTATTGCATTTTTAGAAAGTGTCCCAACTTTATTGGAAATGGGGTTTGTGCATTTTCTTTCTAACACTAATAATGTATAATTGCTATCAGGCAATTATAACAATACACACTGACATACAAACACAACATATTTCCACCTCTGTTTTCTGTCTTGAACAAAGATTCCCTCTCTTTTCCTTTCATTCTTCTATACCTCCTTCTACTTTGCATATTTTTAAAAACTGCCTTCTTCTGTCACAATCCCTCTTTCCTTCTTCCTGTCTCTTTTCTATTGTTGCCATTCTTGCTGTCTTCTCCCCTTTCCCCATTCCTCCCTTTCCCCATTTTCCTTCCCGTCTTTCCCTCAGCATGGCCGAACAGACTTTTCATGGGATGGAATCAATGTAAGTGTTGTGATTATCAGTCCCTCATTTTATCTTTCTTTCTTTCCTTCACTTTTCTTCAAAACTCACATTAGATAGCTTTGGCCTTTGCTTCACCCATCATTGCAGTACCTATGCTCTCTCACTCTCTCTCTCTTTCTCTCTCTCTCTCTCTCTCTCTCCAATGACTTTGCAGTAACTAGTTGCACTATGGTAGAGCTTACTGCTAACCAAAATGCCACAAACTACACTTCCCAAAATGCAAGAGGACAGACACTGAGCAGCAGACTGTTGGGAAATGTAGTATTTCACACCCATGTTGAAACACTAACTCTGTGTCTATCATCACCTCTTCCATCACCTCTGCCCTTTCTATCCCTCCAAATATTCATGAAATTTCACACTCAATTTTCCCTATCCTCTCTGCTGAGGTGCACGTCCTGCTCCCTCACTGTTCCTCTTCTGCTGCATTCTTTTTTTTTCTTCCCATTCCCTCTTTTTCTCTGTCTCCACTATCTTCTTCCCATCCAGCTATCCATGGAGGACACGACCTCTATTTTGCCCCGGCTAAAGAAGCGGAATTCCAACGCCTACAGCATTGGTGCTCTGGCTAAGTCCTCACTGTCAGGTGTGTCAGGTGTGTGTCTGTCCTGTAAACTGGTAACTGACCCCATGTTGGCTCCAGTCTGAGTGGGTGGAGATGGAGGCAACATGGCCCCTTGTGGGTGCCCTTTTCACTCCCTGTTTCCATTTACAATGCTCGCCAATGGCATGTGAATCCATTGGTGGAATATCAGATTTCAGAAGAGATGCTTACTCAGAATGAAATACTCTACCCACAACACATTTTTTTCCCTATGGCTTGTTGTTTTGGGAGTGGTGATGGACGGGAATTGCAGTTATTTTTGTGTGTTAAGTGCTTGTGGAGTGCGGCGTGGTAATCAGTCAGTGTTTTGTGATGTATTAGTGTCTTTCTGTCTCTCAGACTATCGTGTGTGTGTACTGAAGTGCAGTGCAGTCTGCTGTTTTTCAGATTTTTCCCCCTTAATGTTTAATTTATAGTCATCATTTCATGATGAGATTAAGGAAGGTGAGGTCAGCCCGTCTCTTGATATCATATTTATTATAGAATACTGGCATTACCAGCTTAAATAATTGATGAGACCATTTTTCCCATGAATCTTATGTAAGCAGTCATACGTAAGTGCAGTATATTGTACTATAGGTTAGGTTTATACAGATGTGGTTTATGCAATATAACACAAGCTACGTTACAGGAGTTGTGGCCATAAACCTGGTGTTTATTAGTGAAGCAGAGCGCAGAGAGATTATTCCAACAAGCCACAGTGTCATTCCTCAGACTGTTCACTCATCCTTCTCCAATTAACCTTGTAAATTCACCTTCATCTGTCAGAGTCGTAGCCATTTTCTTTCCCTGAATCAATTTGTACACACTCTCATTAGATAACAGCTTTACATTCACCTAATCAATTCAAAGCCTCCATTCCTTCCACCTCATTTGTCATATCGGCCCAGCTCCTGAGCATGTATTGGCTGTGTAAACACCATGTTAGTCCCTTTCATCTGTCATATCACTGCATCACAAATGTTTGTTGTCTGCAAATGACAAACATTACAAAACCTGTTCACCCTACCATCTCTACAATAATCTCTTCTCATCTCTTATTTTCTTCATGACACCTTCTCTTACTCATCTTTCCATCCAGGAGTGACTCGGTCTATGAAGGACAAGGTGACAAAGCCGACAGCCATGGCACAGGGCCGTGTGGCCCATATGATAGAGTGGCAGAACTGGGGCATGCAGACAGTGGGAGTGGGAGGCTCCAGTGCTGGTCGGACCTCCACCCGCAATCTTCAGCACGAGCGCAAGCTGGAAAACGATGCCTACAGTGACCTTAGCGATGGAGAGAAGGAGGCACGCTTTGCAGCAGGTAAAAAGAGAGAAAGAAAAGGATTAATTATGAGCCAATACCCACCAACACCCAATCAGCAATCTACATGCATGAGTAACTACAGTGTAGAGTCTGGTGTTACACGTTGCATCAGGTGTTACTTCCAAAAGGCACTTAATACCCATTATGCTTGTTGTGCAACTTGTTTGAAAATAAATCAGTGAGGGTGGATTATGATTTTTATTTATAGTGCTGGTGAGAATATGGCAGTGCCGTGCAGAGCTCTTATTATCTCATATTTATAATATAATGTCTCAGCTGTCTCAGCACTTGTCCTCAATATTCAGATTTCAGAGGAAGTTTATGATGATGCCTCATACTGTGCTGGGAATTTAAGATGTAGGAAAATGAGCAGAGTGAGTAGGAGGGAGAATACTTGCTTTGATTGCGTTCAAGTAAACCAAGAAAATTTAAAAGCACAGACATAGTTTCTTAACCAGTGTGCTACCACTCTACATTTATCATACATCAAGCATGTTTTGTCCATTATCAGATGAACCAAGACCAATTTTATGACACAATTTTTTCCAGGTTTTGATAATAAAATTAAGTCCTTGCTCATACCTGTTTACTTCCACCTCTTTGTTCTTTAAGGTGTTATGCAGCAATTTGCAATATCCGAGGCCACTTTGTTAGCTTGGAACTCCATGGACGGAGAAAGCATGAGTGCAGGTTCCAACCAAGGCAGTGTTGCCCATCTGAGCGAGGCCAATCAGGAGAGCATCACCAGCCGAGGTACTTTAACTCACAGAATCGTTATGATCATCTTTAATTGTTTACTGCAAATCTGGGAAATACATCAGGATAATTTATGGGCCATTTATAGCAGTGTATAATTACAAAAATGGAAGACAGAGATAAAAATGATGGTGAGAAAGACACTAATTTATACAGCATTTTAATACATGACATAAAAATATGGTTTTGTATTGTAGTCAACATATCAGGAATTGGAAAAAAATCCCATAAATTTGGTTTTATCAATATTCTACAAAACACATTTCCAGGAAAGTTGGGACACTTTCTAAAAAGGCAAAAAAAAAAATCTAAACACTGTAATTTGTTAAATCACTTGAACATTTATTTAACTGAAAAAAATACAAAGAAAATGTTTTCACTGTTTTCACTGTCAGTGTTTTCACTGACAAGCCTAATTGTATTTTGTACATATTTAAAACAATAAAATGTGATGCTTGCAGCACACTCAAAAAGTTGGGCCAGAGGCAAAATAACACTGTTCTGGAAGGTTCCCCAATTAGCAGTTTAACTTGTAACAGGGGAGGTCATTAAGAGGAGCATCCACCAAAGGCTTATACTTTGCAATCATTGTCAGTTAACACAGTCTGCTGTTGCATCAAGAAATGTAACCTGGAATTGTATTATGTGAAGAGAAAGCCATATATTCATTTTGTAATTTTGCAGAAACCCTGGCAAGTTATCTGGACTTGAAGTCATTTGAGATGGACCGAATGACTTGACCGAATGTTTTATGGTTAGATTAATCCACGTTTCAGCTTTCATTTTAGAGAAAAATGGATGTTGGATACTGTGTGCCAAAATGACTTACATCTGTGATGGTATGGGCTGCATCAGTGCCCACGGCGTCTGCATATACAGTATGTAAGGGTACCATTGATGCGGAAGATTATAGTGGTATTTTGTAGAAACATATGCTGCCATCAAGACAACATCTTTTCCCAGGAACTCCATGCCTATTTCAGCAGAATAATGCCAGGACTTGAGTTACTGTTATTCTGCACGAGTTACAACAGTGTGGCTTGACTGGCCTGCCTGCAGTCCAAAATGTATCTTAAAGAGGAGAATCAGACAATGGTGACCTGTTGAGCAGCTCAAGTCCTTTATACAGGAACAATGGGCATAAATTCCACTTGCAAAACTGCAACAATTAGTATCTTCAATTTCCAAATGATTAAGAAGTATAGTTTTTAAAAAATGATGTGACCCAGTGGTAAACATGCCTCCGTCCCAACTTTTTGAGTGGGTTGCACCCATCAATTTCTGAATTTGTTTATATTTCACAAATATAATTAAGATCATCATTGAAAACACTGAACCGATCTCATCTTTGTCCTTTCGCCTGTAAAATAAAGGTTCAAGTGAATTAACAAATTACAGATTTTAGTTTTTATTGCATTTTTATTGCATGTTTTTGCATTTTAGTTTGTATACCAGCTTGGGATTTTTCAAAGTGCACTTGTAGCCAAACAAATAATACAGCACAGCATAATCAGCTGATGAGTGAATATTACCACCATTCAGCACAAAGAGAATCGTTTATATTGTCAACAAGAATGATGATCATTTTTTGTGGGTGAGAAAAGGGGTAATATTCTCCACTTTATTTGAAATTCAGCAAACAGTGAGACCAAAATTCCCAAGGGTCAAGAATCAATGAGTCTCTGAACATTTCTCACATTGATGAAAACCTTTGCTTATGACTCTTTCCACTCACTCTTGCCTCTCAATATCATCCTACATCTAAATATATTTTAGATGATTTGGTGGTTATTGACCTTCATATCAGTCTGATCCTTTTTTAAATCCATCTTCAAAGATATTTTTGAATCCTACACCTCAACTCATTAAAACATGTCCAGAAAAGTGGTCTTAAATGTTATGACTGGCAGCTATCACTGCATTTGCTGAGACTGAGCCTTCAGTAATATGATGAAACCCTTGTACAACATTTCTGTGAGATGTGCTTCCACAGTCTGAACCACGTGAGCAGATCATGCAGTGTATTCACTGAAAGAATACGGGCAGGAATTTGAAAAGCTGAGACAGTGGGTTGGTCTTATTCAATGTATATTCAGAGATCCCTAATAATACTAATTAAGGCTGAACAATTTAATAGCTCTATGAAGATATGAAGCTATTATAAAAAGGTTTTCTTTTTCGTTTTCAGACCAGATATTACACCACTCCTCTGCAGAGGTGTGGCCTCACACATACGTCTCCCAGGGCCTCTACTGCCTCTCCTCTTCAGATGCTTGGGAGCCAATCAGCAACGAGCAGTCAGGAGTGGTCTCTCCAGCCACAGGCTCCTACGTCATGACTGGTGGAGCTTCCTGTGATAGCGGCTATGATGGAAATGCTTCGGCCCACTTCCTGTCACAGCAGCAACAGCAACAGTTCATCCACCAACACCACAGCCAATTACAACAGATACAGCAGCTACAGCAGATACAGCAATACCAGCAACAACAGATACTGCAGTATCAGCAACAGCAACAGGTAAAAGCACCTCTAGCAATGCTGAAATGTATCTTGACTAGCCTTCACTGCAGCTATCATCCAGTTTATAGTATAATCGTGAAGATGATTGAGGCTCATTTGAGGATCTTCATAAGTTGATGTGGTGCTAGACAAATATCCTCACCTTTATTACCTAGAGAAACTTATTGAAAACCTCCCTCAGATAGAGGACGCCACTGCAACATTTAAAGACAAACAAAAAATCAAAACTGACCTTTTTGCCCTTGGTGCACGATCATTTAAAAAAATACAAAAGACATTTCTTCCATAATCTTTTACTGTTAAAAATGTGAAAAATGTGACTATTAAAGGTCAGAAAGACAAGTTAAACATGCTCTTCCCCCCCCGAAACGTGAGAATGTGAGAAAAGAAAAATGTATTCGAACTTCCATTTCACATTGTCTTTAATAGCTGACACACTATGTTTGCATTTTTCCAACAAAACATTTTGACTACCCACAAGCACTAGTTTTAGTTCTTAGCTAAAATGCCAGCTAGCTACTTAACTCACAAAAATAAAATCCTAGCACTTATGGTGTATTGTACTAGTATATTATCAACCTAGCTAGCTTTCTGAATTATATTTTGACTACTAACGACAGTTATTGAGCAAGTTTCTAGCTAGCACTAACTAGACATCACTATCCTATCTATCACATTAACTATCTAACACATCAAAGGAGTTTATATAATGTGCATTCTGGAGCTTAGCCTTGTAAACATGTTTCTAGCATAACACCATTATTAGAAAACCAACAAACATTTACTTTTTGCTAACACCAAAAAGGCACATATTTACTGTGTATTTAAATTAAAAGTAAACTCCACCCACTGGTCTCCATGAGGTGCACTAAGAATGATTTTCCCCTAGGAATATGCACATTTTACAGTAACAGTTTAAAAATATTAGGTTGTAGCTGTAACACCTTAATTTGCAATAATCTGCTCCATTTCTGCTGTCTTTTTCCACCACTGTTGTTGGGTTGTGTGCGTTTGTCTCTTGAGACAGGACTGCCTATCAGCATGTGATCTCAGCTCACTCACCCATGCGATTCAGATTACAATTAAATTGTAGTTAAGGATTTATATGCTTATGAAGTGGCACAAAGTATCACAATGATATGTTAATATTTAAAACCATGTTGACAGAACTTTTCACACACATGAAATCAATAATTAGATCACCTCCTTGGAACTTCACTGACTAATAGCAATCATTTATATTCTTTCCTTCTCTGATTCCAGCTATTGGAACAAAGACTACATAGTGCCACACAGTCTTTACAGGCTACGCCCAACAGCACCATCCACAGTCTACCGCCCCTCACTCACCCACCCCTGGTGGACCTGTGGGGGCCAGCGCATACAGAGACCTACCAGGCAGAAGTAGGTGGGTATATAGGTGTGGCTGCAGCCAATGAGGGAAGTCTCACGGTTCCCTCAGAAGACATGGGAACAGAACACTCACCGTTACTGGAAGCTCAAGAAGAGGAAGAGATCAAGGTGAGGTCCTAGTCACCATGCAGGTCTTAACTAATCAAAGTACTATGTACAGGGGTTAGACAATGAAACTGAAACACCTGTCATTTTAGTGTGGGAGGTTTCATGGCTAAATTGGACCA
>JAOVYV010000045.1:21716629-21729387 GCA_025674545.1 Hassar affinis | reverse complement strand
ATATCTGGCACATCAAGTTTGAGATTGACCTGCGCCTTCATAAAGACACATCCATGTGATGCTGTGAAGCAAATATAAGCAAATGTTGAGCAGAACCAAACTCACTAATAACAGAATAATTCTCAGTTCTGTTAATACTTCATAAAATTTAATACAGGCTTGTGAAGGCTTTAAACTGCACTCTTTTCCCGACCTGGGTTATGTGCGGAGCATCAGAAGCTATAGGCTTATTAACAAACACACAAGCAGCATACACACATACACACACTGTGCTGCAGAGGATTTTATCATAGTGGGCTTCCTTATCTATGTCACCTTTGGCATGCATGCTATATGCCAGTGTAATATGACGTCCCATACAGCACTGTATAGTAATTTATTCATTGAACCTTCCAACTCTGGCCTGGTCACTGGTACAAACAAGTGGCTTTGCTTGGCTGAGAGATTAAGGCACAGAGTCACACAGCCTTTTGTATTTTGGTACCATCCTGAGAGGAATAAGAATCTACAGACCCCTGAGTGCATACCTTTATGGGATTTACCTTCACAATACATGGACTGGAATTTAATGGATGTGGTTCATTTGCACTTTTGTTCACTGACTATACATGTTCATGAACTGTATTTGGAATTTGAACAAAATCAGCAACATAAAAAGTCTGAACGGGCTACTTAATATATTAAGACATGCAAGTGTATGAGTGAGATTGATGAAAAATGCTGCATCACAGGCAAAAAAAAGAAAAAGAAACAAAAAAAACCCCAATACATATTAATTTAAGTAGTTTTCAATGACATTTATGTAAATACCGCTAACCCTTTTCAGTTACTTCTTTATTTTTATATACTGTGTGTCTCGACGTGTCTCTTCTGTTCGTAACACAACACAGCTTGTTGTACTGCTGGACATTTAAAGCCTGTATTGTACACAACTCGACGTAACTGACCTTGAGATCAACATATGTAAATAAATCAATGAAAATACGGACATATTATCTGGAAACATGTTCTAACATTGTGGCTTCAGAATGAATGAGACATGACCTCGTGAAGAACTCAGGCCAATAAGAATGGACTAGGTGTCTTCCTGCTTGCCATGGTTACTGGTGACCACAGGGGCTATGGCTGGACACACTGTGTGCTGAGTATATGATCTGTTGTTTGTGCATATGAGCTGAGCTAGAAGAAGAAGTAAAAGAAGACACAGTTTTTATCTCCTTTGCTCATTCTTGGTGTATGTGATCAATCAAGGAGAACAAACCAGGACTGCTGCATATCCTGGCTAATTTAATTCCTTTTATTTATTTATTTATTTATTTTAAATTTCTTTTTTTTCGAGAACACTTCAGGCGTCTTCTGAAGATTATGTGAAAGCCAAATACAATACGATAAAATTGTTTATTGACTTGAAAGACTTTATTTATTGATTGATTATTTATGCAATGTTGGGACAATGTTTATTTTTGTACAGAATTAAGAGCCCTCCCTCCAGTATATGATAGAGAACGTTGTTCTGTTGTTCTGCTGAGCTCCTGAGACAGGCATGGAGACTGGAAATTTTGGACGTTTTTTTCTGAGTTCTGAGTGTAGATGTGTGCGTATGTGTCTGTACATCTTTGTGGCTTTTTACTCAATCTTCTGCTAAGGCTCTACACATAACATTACATTATATGTAGGTAATACAAACACTCATGACCGTAGTGGTATAAGAGCCAGTGTTTATAAGGCTTTCTTTTTTGTCAGTGCTTGTTATAGAGTTCTTATGAAGCTCAGCTTGTCCAGTCTTAGTGCCTGGCAGAAGGGAGCACTGAGTGAATGATATGTGCTCGTTTATTTATTGAAGATTGTTTTTGGGAGAGGACTTCTTTATCTTTTACTGATGTACTCATATTTGGTGGAGATGACATCACTCTTCAGTAAGATTAAGTTCCTGGCTGAGTTCCTCTTAATTTTGCTGCAACATTATATCTGATCTACTGAACAAATATTTGTGAAGGAAAGAAGGAAGTCAGTTCAGCTACATATTGTTTTTAACCTTAAGGATGGGAAGTTACCTTTAAATTCACAGGTGTAAATGTGTCTAAAAGTCAAAGTTCAGCCAAATTAATGTAGAGCAGTTTGGTGCACTGGTTAGCATTTTTATATCTGGGATGCTGGAGTGATTAAAATAGGACATGGGCCATCTATTATTTGGGTACATGCTGTAGAAGTGAGTTGATTGAGCCAATTTCATACTTTGCATTTGAATGAATTTAGTTCAATTTCAGTTCTGCCAAAACAACATGCACACTAATTGTGTGTTGGTTTGCATCGCGGGGCTTGACTTGAAGATTGGAGAGCACTTCACAAGCCATCAAGAGCTAATTATACCAAACAAACAAGATCGGTTACATCCTCAGAACCAGAAGAGTGATGTCATTTCCTGCTAGGTATTTTATTGCTTTATGTGTAAGATAAGAAATATGGATGAATATAGTAATAATCACAAACCAAATGTATTTCTTTGGTTATTACTGTTTGTGACTGCAGATTGTTTGTGATTTTTCAAATGTTTTGTATGACTCTACTGCCATCTTTCAATATAACACAACAGAATGGGCATGACTCTATCAACTGTTTTCTCTGTTTTTTCTTTAGCCTCTATCTGTTTTCTTTTCTCTGTTTATTCATGTACTTATAACTCTGGTTTTCCTTTTTGTTGGAGGAATCCCAAAACAAAGTGATCATCCACAGGTTTTGTTTAAAATAACTATGTAAAGGTTCAACCATTCATTTGAAATGTGATCCACATATGTTCTAAACAGACCGATGTGAATTCATTTGGATTTTATTTGGATATGGAATTATTTGAATAAGTGTAAGTGGGAATTCGATCTGTGATGCTTATATCTATGCATGCTTGTCTGAAGGGTCTAATGACATGGTTCTTCCAGTGTGCTTTCACCTCTCTCTCCCTGTCTCTGTCTCACGTTCTCTCCTTTTTCCTGCACGAGATAAAAATCCTCCCCAACCATAGACAAACACCCTGTCCTATTCTACACCTGCCCCCCCAATAACAATAATGAAAAACAAGCAAATAAACAAAGAAACTGTTATGCTGTTATGCTGTTTGGTATTTATTTTCTGAAACAACACAATGCTCTTTAAGTTTCAAAATGCAGCAAGGTCGTTAATAAAAATAATAATAATAATAATAATAATAATAAATAAGTAAGATTTTTAAAAAATCAACAGAAAACATTAATCACATGTTGAGGACACTGGTAATAATTCCATAGTAATCATTTATATCAATAATATCACTAATAATTCATGTGAATCACAGTTGAGCAGTGTAATACAAGCCTTGGCAAAAATTATGGAATCAACACTCTTGGAGGATGTTCTTTGAATTGTTTAATTTTGTAGAAACAAATACATCACAGAGACATGCCACAAAACACAAAAAAAAATTAACAAAAAATATAACAAAAATTAACAAAAAACAAGAAAGAAATATAATTGTCGTAGTCAGTCACAATTGCTTTTTTTAGGTCACATGAAAAAATATGGAATCACTCAATTCTCAGGAAAATATTATGGAATAACTTCGTAATTTGCAGTTCTAAAACAAACATCTGCATCAGATTAAATCTGCTAATTAGTCTTCAGTTAAAAATAGAGTGCTCCCACCTTGGAGAGCTGTTACACAAAGCAGATTGACATGACTCATCCAACATGAGAGATGTCAGTTGAAACAAAGAAGAGGATTATAAAACTTCTTCAAGAAGGTAAATCATCATGAAATGTTGCAAAAGATTGGTTGTTCCCACTCAGCTGTGTCTAAAATCTGAACCAAGTACAAACAAATTGGGAAGGTTGTAAAAGGGAAGCATACTGGTAGACCAAGGAAGACATCAAAGCATCAACATAGAAAACTGATATGCAATATATCTTGAAAACAGAAAATGCACAACAAACCAAATGAGAAACAAGTGGGTGGAAACTGGAGTCAATGTCTGTGACCGACCTGTAAGAAATCTCCTAATAGAAATGAGATTTACATACAGAAGAGCCAAAGGAAAGCCATAATTAACAGCTACACAGAAAATAACAAAGTTACAGTGGGCTAAAGAAAAGTCCAAAATCATGGACTATGGATTGGCTAAAGATAAAAATTGTGGCATGTCTCTGTGATTTATGTTTTTCTACAAAATTAAACAATTGAAAGAATATCCTCCAAGAGTGGTGATTCCATAATTTTTGCCAGGGGTTGTAAGAGAAAAATCTATACTATTTGGAAGGCAATTTAATGGATTGTCTAGCTAATTGAAGTATTAAACCTGTTGATTAGATCTGATGTTCAAGGACCTGCTTCTCAATAACAGATAAAAGGGCATGCAGAAGTGAGAGCAACTGAGGGGAGCGTCCTGAGACAGGAGGGGAGAGACTTAGCCATGGGATCAAGGGAACTGTGTCAGATGTAAAAAACAAACAAAAAAAAAAGTAAAAACGTAACATCACATATCAGCCCATCTGCAGCCAGTGGAGCTCAGTGGAGACTCTCTACAGAGGGTTAAGTTTGTGGAGGTTTGTGGGAAAAAAAGACAGTCTTTAAACCAGTTCATAGTCACTCTCTCCATTTGTCTTCTCTTCAGGCAGGGGATGGAGGGATGCGAGAGGGATAGAAGGAGAAGAGGGAGAGGAGGTGGAGGGCATCTGCCCCTGAGCTGAATTATCTGAACTTATCTGATCTGAACTGTTGCTGTCTACACTGACCTTGCACTCTGTTTCTTTGGATTCAGCCAATTGGGGCTCTTCTTCATCTTTCGTTTCTTTCTTTTCTTCCTCACTCCACATCCCTGTGTCTCGAGTGGGAGAAGAGGGGGCAGAGGTTGGGTGAGGATGCTCCTTGGCTTTACGGCTGGCGTCTCTGAAACTAGCCAGAGGGGGGCGCAAACGCACGCCACTGCGAGTAGAACCTTCAATGGCCTTCTGAAGCTGTGGCGGAAAGAGATTGTTCATACATGTACATAAACATATGGCATAAATTTAAACACATACACACAGAAAATCAGATCATTACAATAATATTTTGTTTATTCATTCATCTTCAGTAACTGCTTTATCCTGGTCAGGGTTGCAGTGGTCGGAGCGTATCCAACGAACACTGGGCAGAATGTGGAAGAACACCTGTCCATCACAGGGCATCATGCACACACTCATCCACACTTAGGAGCAGTTAGAGTAGCCAGTCCTCAGGCTATTGGACAGTAATCAGAGAAATCTGAAGGAATCCTACATGAGCATGAGGAGAACAAAAACTCCACATAGCTCCTGAGCTCACAACCAAACCAGGGACCCTGGAGCTGTCAGGCAGCAACACTACCCACCGTGCCACCCATCACATACTTAACCAGCATAATTCTTAAACAAAGACTTAAACAAAAAATCATGGAGAAAAGAGGCAAAAGATGGAGGATATGAGCATGACTCACCTCTTTAAGTGCTACCACCCCCACTAGTTTACCTATGCTGGTGACATAGGCATGACTGAGACCCAACAGCGAGAAAAGCGTGTGTGTCTGAAAGTGAGAGATGGAGAAATGTGTGTATATTAAAATCTGCAACATGTACTATGTATAAAATGACAAATGCTAATGCTTGTTGCCATCTGAGAAATACAATTTTTTGCAGAGATCTGGACAATGTGTTATCAACTGGTGTCTTGGTGTTAAAGCAAGACTAACACAAATATATTATTAGTGTAGCTTTAATTCACTGGTTGGCATTAAAACTGTCTGCACAACTCAGTATCAAAGGTCCAACTGCATATTTATGTGAAGCTACCTTATGCAGCGATGTTCTTTCCACCAACTGAAATGGGGAGGGATCAATGCGAATCTGATCAATATCGATTGGCTTATCCAGCTCAGCGTCCTCCCAAGCTTTGATCTGTACAGGCCAATCAGAATCAGCGATCAGCGATGATGTTATAATGACTGATTGGGTTATGCAGAGACAAAGAAATAAAAGAATCATTCTGTTCACCTCATCTGGAGTCATGCTTTCTGGTACAGGAGCGGGTGGTGTATCCTGGAAAAAGACATGAAGTCTGTTTAGTTTTTCATCGTTGTGAAAAGATAAGAAATAGAACAAGTGAGAGAAAGACAGCAAGAATAGGAACACAAAACAATGGCATTTTATTCATGGTGAAAAATAAGAACATTGTTTTTTTATTGTAGTTCACAGCCATTAATAATGTACAGTGTAATTGATGACAAATATGACAAATGAATTGCTTAGTCAGAGAAAGAATGGGTCAGTGTCCTAGAAAACTGCAACTGCCTACAAAAAGGCAGAAGTGCTGCTGAAGATGCAACATAAGAAAATAGAAGAATTTGTCTCCACCTAGTGTTACAGTTATACAGTGAAGACTTTTGATTAACAAACAATACTAAATCTAATTTCCAAAGGGAAAAGGGTAGCTAGATGGCACCACTGTTTCAGAACAAATGATAAACCAGGCCACTGTAGTTATATTTCTGATACAGACTTTCTTCCCTGATTGAGTTTTATGCATATGTGTAGCTGCACCTGTGACTCAGCCTGCTGCGATGAGGATGACTTCGACAAGAGGCGATGAAATGCGCTCCTCATGAACCTGAGTACACCTGTGATTAATCATAAGATCAGTGCAGACATGAACCGTTCTACTGACTCAAATGCAAAATCCATATCTCTGTCTGTTTCATACAAAGTCAAAAACCAGCCAGATAGTAAGGAATATCATATGCAGTGACAATCAGACCAGTCATATTGGGAAGTTTAATTAGGAAATGACAGAAAGGGATGTAGTGCACTGGGAAGGGAAACTAGAGGAAAGGGCCTGCAGTGTATTTAAAAAAGGGACAAAGGGACAAAGGGACAAAGAGACTAGAACGAAAAGCTCCAGTGCATTTGAGAATGGGATTAGATTTCTAGAAATAGGCCTTTGGTGCATTTGTTAAAGGTAATGGGGGCTAGAGGGCAGAGCCTCCCATGCACTGAGAATGTAGTCTAGGGCATTGTATTGGGAAGTGGATCTAGGACACTTGTGGAAAGAGCAAGTAGTGCATTTGGTCTGGAAATCTCTCATGTATATCAAATGCTCTCTTTTTTTGAAACTTGCTTCTGACAATTGTATTCATAATTATTGTAAGTAACAGAGCAGAGATACAAATCCCCCACCTGAGCCAGACTCCCCAGGGGCTGTGTGATTGGTGGGATCCCCCACAACGTCCAGTGGGCCGTTCTGCTTCTCAGAGACTGTGTTTTCCTGCAAATTAGTTGAAAGACCAGACATCCAAGTCTAAGAAAACTGTAAACACATCTCATCCTGATTTTTTAAATGTAACAGAAGCCCGATCTTGGCAGGACTACTTTCACTATGTAATATTTGTAATAACATTTTTCTATCATCTCCTGTGGGAAACTCTTGGGTCTGGACAGCAATTAGTTTTAAGTGCAATAAGCGTGTTTCCCCTGAGTTATTTTTCATTTATTTCACATTTCATATAAATAGAATATGGCTGCATATGTGTAGTTATCATAAAAATCCATTTAATATCTTGGCTCACAAAGTGTTTAATATTGATAAACGGTGGTGCAGTGGATGCAGGCTTGAAAAAAATTTCTCCCAACACAAGAGGCAAAACACTGTTGATGTGGTCAAAACTGTAGTTAATTCAGTGGCACCTGGAAATAGTGGATTAAACCTAGTTTACCTCTTATAAAAATTTTATCACCTGGTTGTACTATAGACTGCACTGTGTGATGCCAACATGGCCCCAATCTCACCTTTTCCGTGTTATCCTCCCCTCCTTCTTCATCTACCAAATTGAAGGACTCCCAGCTGACCACTGACCCTGGACTGCGCATTGTCTGACCTTGGTTAGCAATCCGTCTCTCTGCTGATAGCCACCAGTCACAGGCTGTTTGAAGCTCACACCTCTCAATAGAGCCCAACAAAATCATTGACTCTAAGGACAGAAATATGATGTTAAGTTCACCTAATTTCTTTATTATAATATGCCCAAATATTATAAATGTACAGAATAGTCTCTGTATCTGGTGAGCTTTAACTTAAATATGCTGTTAAATATAAAGGTGTATATACAAGCTCTATCCAGAAAGTAATGAGAATGAAATTTCCATGTTCCATAGGGCTTATGCAAGAGGTTGGTTATTCAAGATCAGTTAGAGTGGGATCTCAGATAAATAGTAGGACACTTAATAGTTGACCCTCACAGTTGAGTACACACACATACATATAAAAATTACTCTGCAAAAGTTTTTGGCAGGTATGGAAAAATTCTATAAACTAAGAATGCTTACATATAAATAATAAAAAAATAACTCTGCTACCAAGGTGAGGCTGTGGAAGAAAGTTTCTTGTAACAGGACATCCACCATGGCAAGACTGAGCACGGGAACAAGACACAAGGTAGTTATACTGCATCAGCAAGGGCTCTCCCAGACAAAGATTTCAAACAAGACTGGGGTTTCAAGATGTACTGTTCAAGCTCTTTTGAAGAAGCACAAAGAAACAGGCAACACTGAGGATTGTAGATGCAGTGGTCGTCCCAGGAAACTTAATGCAGCAGATGACAAACACATCAAGCTTATTGCCCTTCAAAATCGGAAGATGTCCAGCAGCGCCATAAGCTCAGAACTGGCAGAAACCAGTGGGACCCAGGTACACTCATCTACTGTCTGGAGAGGACTGGCCAAAAGTGGTCTTCATGGAAGAGTTGCAGCCAAAAAGCCATACCTCCAACATGGAATGCATGAAAACATAGGAACTGTGGAGCAGAAAAATGGCTGCCGGTGCGCTGGACTGATGCGTCTAAATTTTAAATATTTGGCTGTAGCAGAAGACAATTGTCCCCCAAAGGGCTAGAGAGCGGTACAATAATGAGTGTCTGCAGGCAACAGTGAAGCATGGTGGAGGTTCCTTGCAAGTTTGGGACACCAAAGGCAGGACAGCGACTACAAACATCCAGCCAATGTCACTAAGAACTATCTTCGGCATGAAGAAGAACAAGACGTCCTTGAAGTGATGGTATGGCCCCCACAAAGCCCTGATCTCAACGTCATCGAGTCTGACTGAGATTACATGAAAAGGGATTACATGAAAAGACAGAAGGAGTTGAGGAACCCTACAGCCACAGAAGAGCTGTAGTTAGTTCTCCAAGATGTTTGGAACAACCTACCAGCCGAGTTCAAGTGTACTGTGATGCTGTTTTGATGGCAAAGGGTGTCAGCTTTTTTTTTCTCAGTCAGCTTTATGAGGTAGTCACCTGGAATGGCTTTCAGTTAACAGCTGTGCCTTGTCAGGATTTGAATTTCTTGCCCTCTTTGAGACCATCAGTTGTGTTGTGAAGAGGTAGAGTTGGTATACAGTGAATAGCCCTATTTGAGTAATGTTCTATGTCCATATTATGGCAAGAATGACTCGACTAAGTAAAGAGAAACGACAGTCCATCATTACTGTAAGAAATGAAGGCCAGTCAGTTGAGATGGTTTGGGATGAGTTGGAGTGCAGAGTGAAGACAAAGCAGCCAACAAGTGCTCAGCACCTCTGGGAACTCCTTCAAGACTGTTGGAAAACCATTTGAGGTGATAACCTCATGAAGCTGATTGAGAGAATGCCAAGAGTGTGCAAAGCTGTAATCAAAGCAAAAGGTGCCTACTTTGAAGAATCTAAAATCTGAAACATATTTTGGTCTGTTTAACACTTTTAAGTTTACTACATGATTCCTTATGTGTTCCTTCATAGTCTGGATGACTCGAGAATTCATTTACAATGTAGAAAAAAAACAATGAATGAGAAGGTGTGTCCAAACTTTTGATTGGTACTGTATAAAGGCCTTTGATTCACACTACATATTCTGAAATGTTCAGCACAACACAGTTCTTCAGCATTAGGCATAGAATTTGTCAGAATATTTATATCATACTAAAAGTTGTTTTTATACAATAAATTTCTTTGTTGTCTTACGAGTACCCAAACTTTTGCACTCAACCATGTTCTCTGGTGTTCAGTATGTTGTATCTCTCCCTTTCACACATAGACACACACCCACACATATATGAAAGCACACACACCTTTAGAATCAACAACTGGGATGGTTTTGAGGGTAGTTGTCTGCAGAAGGTGCAGAAGTTCATGGTAGGTGGTTTGAGGAGACAAAAACTTCACCTTCTTCACCATGATGTCCTCCACACAGATATTATATTTACTGAAAGAAAAGCAGAGGTCAGAAATATCAGGTTAAATGAAATTACTCATTGAAATGAATGTGATCAGCGAGACACTTTTCATTGTGTGTGAATACCTGATGTGTCCAAAACCAAGCTCTGGGAGATAGGGGAGCTTTTTGACTTGGATTATAGAATCATAGAGGGACGGCTGCAGGCCTTGTGCCACCATGTTAGCTAGGATCACTGCCACCATCATGGGTAGTATGTGAGAGATCTGCCCAGTCAACTCGAAGCAGATCACTGCTGTCGAAACTGTGTGTGTGACTGCACCGGTCATCGCTGCTGCACCTAGACACCCACACATTTACACAAATGTGACTAAAAGGTTGCGGTACAAAATATAAACTGAGGAGGTGATGTCGAACATATACTGACCAATCACAGCATAGCCTCCAGGTAGGATTCGGTAAACAATACCATCAAAGAGAATACCGTTCGGAAAAAGTGTGGCCATGATCTCTCCCACCAACCGGCCAAATGCAGCTCCTAAGCATTAACATTTATGCATCATAAGTGATTCAATCAGGTCTTACCCTCATCAAATACATTATTATTATAAAATTATTATCAACTAAAACAATTACTATTATTATTTATAGTTATTATTTATAGTTATATTATAAATAACTATAACTATTATTATACCTATAAAACTATTATTCTAAAAAAATAGATCTAATCCCAAGCCCAATCTCAATAAGACATACAGACCAAGTATAAAGACAGGCATGAAGGCACCAGAGGGGATTGGCATCGTTGTTGATACTGCAGACATCCAAAACTGAGTTGCAGAGGAATATGAAGACACCAGCAAGGAAAAAGCAAAAAGGATTATGATACCTCTGCATTGTAATGCAAGCTCTTACAAAGATATGACATAGTCATCAAGTGAACAAGAGAAGCACCTGTCTTAAATGCCACTGAGCCTACATTAAGAAATACCTACATGTTATTTGCAAGCACATAACATGTGTGTAATTGCGTACCTTCATGATTAAAAAGAGGATGAGAATGATGAAGATGCTGACTTCTGAATGGAACCAGGCAGTGGACCGACCCAGACCAGGTTCCATGGTGGGGTCCCAGATTTTTGTCCAGGTATAGTTATCAAACAGAGAGTTGATGCACTCTCTTGGCATCAACTATACAGGTGGCAGCAACAAGTTTTGAAAGGCGCAGGTTTTGAAATTTTGAAAAAAAAAAAATCAATGTCAAGCACACAACCCACATATGTGTATCTCATCGATCTAGATCTCTGAGCTATAAATTCACTAGTGAATCACAGATAGAGCAACATACCTCACCAGCCATAAACTGGCCAAAGCCTGGCGGAAATGTGAAGGTGGCAACAACGAGAGTCACCACACCAGGGTAAATCAACCGACTAAAACAAACAAATAACACTGCTATAGAAGTGCAGCAATTAAGTCAGTGATGCATATTATATACAAGTAAACAACAACAACAACGATAATAATAATAATAATAATAATAATAATAATAATCATCATCATCATCATCATCATCATCAAAATAATAATCAAACATATAAATTAAATAAAGTTATTATTTAATTAGTCAAATTTTCCAGAAGAGCTGTGGCAGTTTCTCCAAGACACTCAGTAAAACTTATAGCTAATTACTGTACAGTACAATGCAGAAGTTTGAGGCACCTGCAAAGACTTGCTGTAAAGCAAAGTCTCCTTCAAAAATAATGAAGATGTTTCTACATAAAAGAAAACCCTATAAAGTGCAGTAAACAGTAATAAACTAAAGGAAGTCAATATTTGTTGTACCTTTATCTTAAAGTTTTACTGAGCATCTTGGAGAATCTGCCATAGCTCTTCTGGAGGCTTTGACTGTCACACTTACTTCGTTTTTGCATGCAAAACCAGGCAGCCTTTATTATGTTATTTTGTCTGAATAGTGGTCTGTTATGTAATGTGTTGCTTTCGTTACTGATGTACAAACATTTTTGTGTAATTTTAATTGTTTTTGGAAAAGTAACGTTTGGAAATATAATGTAAACTTTTGGAAATATAATGTAAAAATTGTACTGAATCAATAATGCAGAACTCAAAAAATAAAAACATCATTTGTAACAACAATTGTACTTATACAAATATACAAATTGCACTATATAATAATTGTATATATATACAGTATATGCATGTGTACAACTCAGGTGATAAATTAAAGGAAAAATCAACATAAATGTTTCTTAGTTAGATGTTGTGCCACCACATGCCACCAGAACAGCACCTCTTGGCATTGATTCTCTGAAACAGTACTGGAGAGGTGGAACACCATTCCTCCCAAAAATGGACTCAAAACATGGCAGCAAAATGAATATAAATGAACGAAACATCCTTTAATTTGTCACTCATTAATAAACTGTATATATATATATATATATATACACTCCTGATCAAAATCTTAAGACCAGCTAAAAAATTGGAAGAATTTGCATTTTG
>JAOVYV010000045.1:21677446-21689846 GCA_025674545.1 Hassar affinis | reverse complement strand
AGTCTGCATGTCCTCCCCGTGTCCGCGTGGGTTTTCTCCGGGTACTCTGGTTTCCTCCCACAGTCCAAAGACATGCAATTTAGGTTGACTGGCGTCTCTAAATTGGCCCTAGTGTGTGAGTGTGTGCATGCGAGTGTGAGTGTGTGTGCCCTACGATGGATTGGCGCCCTGTCTAGGGTTGTTCCTGCCTTGCGCCCTATGTGTCCGGCTAGGCTCCCCCGTGACCCTAAAAAGGAATAAGTGGCCAAGAAGATGAATGAATGAATGAATGAATGAATGAATGAATGAAAACATTCCCAGTTCAGTTCAGAATTTTGCTACAACAAATCACAAAGTGTCCTGAGAGCGAAGATAATAATTTCCAGTGTTCACTGTTAACAGTAAAATTAAATACATGGACACTTACTCTAGAATGTTTTTAGAGGCGATGTAAACAAAAGCTGGTCAATATCCTGAGAGAAAGAGTAAGTACAGAGTAAACTGCATTCTTAGCCATCGAAAATGCTGCACTTCAATAGGCACAATATAACGGAATTAATTACACAGGTTAATATAGTTTATTGAGATATAAAGGCCAGAAAATCAGAAGTGCACATGGGCAGCATGGGCAACACTCATCAACTGAGCAAACCAACAAACCACACACCCTACTCCAGCAATAGCAATATGACAAACAAGCAGAACAACCCTCCCTCCCCAAAACACACACACACACACACACACCCATCCACCCACCCACCCACCACTGTGTAGTCCAATTAGGACAATATAAGGGGGGCAAAAAACAAAAGCACACCTGGCCAGGCAAGCTCACATCCACATCCACATCCACATCCAAAAACATACTCAGATAGACAAGCATAAACAAAGCCATTCTCCACCTTTACAAATTTATTTTTTCAACCATGTAATTTTATTAAAAGACAGCTTTTTAAAATTTTATTTATTTTTACAAAAATATCACAAATTATTGACAGCATTGTCCACAGCACCATCCCAACTTACAATATTAATGGCAGTGAATAACAATCAAATATTCACTATTCGATATTGTATTGTTAGCTTACAATTTGCTCATTTAAATAGAAATCTTTGAAGTAATGGGAGTGCAGGAAAATCACACCATACAATAAATGCATTTTGCACGTCCGTGCATTTTTGTAATAGCTCAATTGTATTTTATTCCATGTCAACTTTCTAAACGTCTAGTCAAAAGCATTTAAAAACGGAATGTGACACAGGACAAGACAATATCATATGCTGTGTTTCCAATGTGTAAAAGAGGGGAATTGCATATGCAGGAAATGTTATTCAGTAATTCAGCAATCAGCATCACACACATAAAACAATAAAACGATCTGCACTTTGCTATTTGGGTTAGGTTGGAATTTGATCATGAGATAAGACACAGATGCAGGAAACTCAATACGGCTCTGAGCCCATCAACTGAAAAGCTCAAATTTATCTCTAACACTTGAGGGTAACATTAAAATACATCCTCTCTACACTTCCAATACAAAAGGAAGACATGATCAAAAAGCAGTGCTAGAATCTACAACACAGTCTTGTTTGATTCAAAATTGGAGGTAAAATTTTCTCTATTAACATTTCTCTCCAGTGTAAAGTACACTATTTAAGCACCAGAAGATTAACGCTTGGCAGAATAGGGAAAATATTTGTGTTTGCGATTAATCAATAAAATATTATCATACCATATACGGGGTCATGCTGCCATGTGAAGAGGCTTACAAGCAGATAATGTAAAAGAGTCAAATGTGTGAACGATGACAAATAATAACTGAAATGATAAACTGTATAACAAAGTCATGGCTCCTGCAAGAATAAACATGACATGCAAACGTATGTTATTTGGTTCACTAGGAATGCCGAAGTGTGCATTATAAAGTGTGCAAAATAAAGTGTGCATTAAAGCTGCATTATGGGAGGCTTTGGAAAGCTTTTCTCCTTCAATATTCATAGCACTGAACGGAGCGAGGGATATCTGCAGACTGAGACGATTACTGTACTGACCATAAAACACTCTGAATCTTTAAAACAGCTAAAGATAGTAGTGGAGACGGGTCGATTAAACGCCGTAATCTTTCTAAAATGTAATCTTAAGTCGGGAGTTTGAGTTACAAAAGTGTTGATCTAAGCACTACTTCTAGACTTCTACTGCCCTCTGGTGACAGTGAAAAACAGAAAGGGAAACAACTACATTTCTATGTGGAATGTAAGCTGATTAATAAAACATTAATAAGGTAACAGAATGTTAAGACTATGCTGGTGTCAATACGCACTTTGCTGCCTCCAAAGCTTTTAAAAAGTTGACCAAGTCTAGATGTTTAATAATATAAAACACTGATCTGTGCAATAAGAATATGAAACAATACATTTGAACCAACAGACTTAGGGACACTGCAATATGCTGCACCACAATAATTGTGGTGTGGAATACTACAGATCAGTACAGCAGAAGTGAAATCGAGTGTGCATTTTCTGACTCAAACTTTACTGAAACAGTATGGAGGGGAGTTTGATGGAGTGAAGGGAATGAGGAAGTGCTTATCGCTGTGGCAGTGGTCTGGTCTTGCCGAAAACTGACACAGAAGCATTTGAGCAAGAATAACTTTTTTTTTTTTTTTTTTAAATTAGAATCATAAAAAATAAAATGAAACTTGAAACTTAAAAAGATACAAACTGTACAGAGTCCATACATTTGCTACAAAACTAACAAAAATAGATCTAAAAGTGTTAAAAGGGTTACACTGTACTTAACCTGTGATTAATGTATACAAAGGCAAATCCCAATAAAGACATACGATTTAAAAAAAGTCCAAATATTGCCATAAGATTTGTAATACATGGAGATATATTAAAATTGATATTTACATATGATTACGTGCTCCTGTTCTTGGATTCATACAAAACCATTCCTTTTATATACAAAGTCTACACATAAAATAGACGTGTACGAACACTCGTTTAAATTGGGTAGAAAGTGAAAACCCGAATGGAATGGCCCAGAAGCAGCTAATACTATTTACAGAGCAGAGGAGTGTGTGTGTGTTTTATGGAATGAGCCTCCTACCATTTTTTGGTGCATTTTAGACTCCTAAATATCACAGGGTTGGAATGGTCCTTTTACAGAACTGCAAGTGTGTCTGTGTCTAGTTATTTGGGCAGTACTTGGGAAAGAGGTAGAGGTCTTTGCAGAGTGAGCTGGTGAATTCAGACATCTCTTTGCAGCGATGATGTGCTGAACCTGGAGCATGGCCTTCTCTCTCCTTAATTTGGCTATTTACCTATCCAAGTAAAACAAGAACAAAGACAAAAATATTATCAAGCAGTGTTACATGTTAGATTTGTTAGAGATTGCAGGTTAGATTTTTGCAATATAATGTTTATCCCTGGAAGATCGTACACTGCCACAGCATTATTGTTGGCTCTGATTGTTTCCAATAATTAATAACTCATTATTTTTAACCATCTAAATTTGGCATGGTACTGTATTAAAAAAAAGATGTAAATATGCGACAAATTTCAACATAGATTCCGTGATACACTCATTAGTAGCTTTTAAAATAAAATGTCAAGTAGATGCTGCAACACCGATACCGGTCACGACCATACAGAGTTGTGGCTGAACCTGTCACTTGTGGAAAAATGTACAGTGCTGTGAAAAGGTATTTGCTCCTTCCCAATTTCTTTTATTTTTGCTAATTAGTCACATTTTAATGTTTCAGAGCAAACTAATTAATAAGATAAAGACAACATGAGTAAACACAAAATGCAGCTTTTATATATTTTCATTGAAGATAAAAAAATTTATTTAAAAATCTGTATGTGCAAAAAATCTGACATTTGCTTTTACATCTTTTACATCACTGTGGAGGAACTCTGAACCACACTTCTTTGTAGAATTGGTTTAATTCAGCTACACTGGAGGATTTTCGAGCATGATCTACCCATTTAATGCAAGGAAGCACATGGTTTAAATCAAATGCTACACGTTTAAGAGATACCAATGTCTGTGATTTCCACTGACATGGGCATAAATCAGTACGAGGCTCCTGAGTGGCACTACAGAAGAACATTTTCCCTACCACCCAGAGATCAGGAGTTCGAATCCTGGCGATACCATTGCCATCAGTGAGCAGGAGTCCAAGAGAGTAAAACTGGCCTTGCGCTGAAGGTGGCATACTTGCTCTCCACTATCAATCTTAGTGACACTAGCCACAAGGGTCTGTGAGCTCATGCATGCTGAAGTGGGTGGTTAAGAGGGTGGCTATAGAATCAGTGTTATATTTACCTGCACCAGTATATCTGATAAGTGTGTGTCTCTGGCTCTCTGTCTTATAGCTGTGTTGAGTTCCTGAATGAACCACGAGCCTTTCTTCGTGTTCCTCATTGCAGCAGTGCCTAAGTTCAGACACACAAGCAGACACGCATGAATACATTTAAAACATGTGGACACACTCACAGTCAGAATTCTCCCTCCATAATTAAAGTTGTTAATTCACAAAGCTACAGGTATCATCATAGATGCTGGGTTACATATAAGGTAAAAATATGTTGAAAGATTCTGTAGATACACATGCACACAAAAAACACATGCACACAAAGACATAAACAGATACACACTGAAACCTTTGAGAGTAGCAAAGCCACAGATCATGTCAGATCTCTGTGGCAGTTTCACTCGCAGTCTCTCGCCCTTGCTCTCTTCACTTGCTCTGTTCTCTCTGTCAAGGTTCTCCTCTCTTCCTGCATCCCTCTGCTCACAGCCTGTAGGCTGCATTGCATCATCGCCATCTAATTGGTCCACACCACAGTCCATCTCCTCTGAAACAGAATGCTATAAGAATCAGAAAACAGCTTGGTGGTAGCTCTGTGTTATACTAGTTCTGTCAGGATATAAAAATAATGTTATTTTAATTCCTGGGTGTCTCTCAAAGTGCACCAACCTCCTCTACAGGCCTGAATGAAGAACATTTTTGGCTTGTTTTGAAGCAGTGGGCAACGAGCATTATCAAACCTCTCAATCACCCAGTCCAACTGTAACAGACAGAGAGGCTCTTAGTGCTCAGCAAATTAATTAAGCAATTATTAATCAGTCCTCACTGTGAAAATCAGCTATTCCAGACAGCAGCTAATTGATCTCTACCTGCAGAGACATTAAGGACACCTCTGTGGTACACTCAGTATTTGAATACTGGTGCCACTGTTGCCATTTATTAGTTTAGAACAAAGGCTTACCTCCAGCAGCTTCCCATCAACGCCGTAAATGGAGCCCTCCACTCCATGAGATAACAAACACACAACACAGCAGTCAGACACAGCATGCTCAGGCTGCCGAACAAACTGCTCTATGCAGGCCCGCATGGCCTGAAAGACAAACAGCAATGTTCATTTTTACACACGATTACATGTCATTATAAACCAACAATTACAAACTCACCAACACATTTCATAACGTATTGGCTGCACAAGACACAAGATAACCCCTATGTACATGTATAGCCCTAATTTCAGTTTGTTTGCTAAGAAGAAGTGGAGCAAGAAGTACCTGGACAGTGAGATTTTTTTTCAGGCTCACTGTGAAGTCCAGCTCTGTAAAGAGTCTCCTCAGCACCTCCTCATCTACCTCTCCACCTCTCCGTGTGTCCAGCTCTGTTAGCTCAGGGGCAAAGTGCACATTACTCAGCACCAGTGCAAGACCACGTGGAGTAGAACTCATTGGGTAGGCCTGAAGAAAAAGAGAGGACAGGAAGTATGTGTGTATGTGTGTGGGAATGGTAGTATTCAGGGGGGTGGGTATGTTCCTGTGCACTGTGGAACAAACAGACCTCAGAGATGTGTGTGTGTTCTGGTAGGTGTGTGTGTACCTGTAACCAGTGAGAACTGAATAACTCTGTGAACTGTGTATACCTGTACAGTGGAATAGGTAGAACTCAGGTTTTTCTGTGTGTGTGTGTGTGTGTGTGTGTGTGTGTATCTGTGTGTGTATCCATGTGATGAGATTAGAGGCAGAACTCAGGTGTAGGTGTGTGTATTCTTGGGTATAGTGAGACAGGTAAAACTCTTATGTGTGTGTGTTTGTGTGTGTGTGTGTTTGTGTGTGTACCTGTGCATAGTGAGACAGGTAGAACTCCTGTGTGCAGGGGAGCACAGCAGTGGTCAGAGGACTGTCAGCATCTAAGCACATCTCCATAGACTCTGAAGGGTGAGAAAAGCATATTCACTTCAAAATGAAGCAGTAGTGTAGGTGAGACAGGAGCTACTGCTCTAAACTGCACCTTTATCTACCAACAGAGTCTCTGTCTCTCTAAATAAAAGTGTGTGTGTGTTAAAATGAACAATAAAGGTGACTCCTAACATCTGTGCCAAAATCTGCTATTATAGTTTTATATACAGTATGATATTGTCAATACTTTGAATATTTAAATGGCTACTTAATTAGTTTTTCTGTATCTCACACATTCACATGTGCACACACACACACACACATACACAGACACACACTCACCCTGGGTGCGAGCTCTTTTAGCAGGTACTGCACACTCTTCAGTCGGAAGTGGAAGTTTAGGATCTGCAAACCTCTGTAAAAAAAAACCACACAAGCAGGTCTGAGTATCAACTGGTTAAGCTAGTTTTAGCTATAAACTTATTTAATTCATTTAGCTCTCATACAAAGCCATTTCTGATGTGTGAATACCAGGGATTAAATGTATGAAGGCTCATAATTGTTTCAAATCTTTTGTCTCTTGGTTCTCTGACTCATTCAAGATCACCAGGGTCTTTGGGTGTGGCACCGTGTGCAAGTTGCGCAAGTGTTTCCTATCTGGCTATTTCAAGGGACAACTCATGCTTTAGTACTTAGACATATTTATGCAGCTAAGATGGATCTCAGAGTAAGTGTGCTAAACTAGGAGCAGCTAGCATGTGTTATTTCATTCTCTTCACTGGAATATTAAAAGCAAAGCATGAACCTACATCAGTGTACACGCTGTGTGAGAACAGATATGAGTAAAGTGCCGGTCACTGATTAACCAAGAAGAAAGTCAGTTTGGTTACACCTAATGCGTAACGTCGTCATAGATCCAGCCTGTACTGGAGATAAGCACAAACTAAATTGAGACATATGTCAATGTAAATTTCACTTAGATTATGTTAAGTTGTTGATCGAGTTGATATTGCTTTTAAGCAGATGCTTTTTAAGTTTATAATAACATGAAGAAAACAATGCCTAGCCAATAAGAAGACAAAGCATATGTTTTATCCCCAAAAAACCCCAGTAATTCATGTAATTGGTTTACTCCTGTAGTACTCTGAACAACAAGACAGAAAGCAATTAACCTTCTTTTGCTTTAGGTACTGCCTGATGCAAATGTATTCTGACAGTTTAACTACAGTTTGATTGAACGAAGGCATACAACATGCACCGAGAAGATCTGATATGCAGTGTGAGCTGCAATAAGTGATTCACCTGGCTACAAGTCCAGTGGTGTCATAAATAACATTCAGAACTGACTGGATTTTAAATTATTTACTAATTCTGCTTTACTCCTGTGGATTATGAGTGTTTCACACATGAGATTTTTGCTTTCACAGAAATCTCCATGTTAGATTGACTGTAAAAGTCATTGGTTCAATTTGCCATGTTACTTCCTGTTTTGAAGTTTTGCAATAGTAGCAACAGATATTAAGGTGTGCAGGACCAGTGCCTTCTGAATGAATATTTTCAGAACCCACCTCACTAACCATGTCCTGGAATAAATATCACTGTCTAAACCTATCCATCATGGATTACTATCATTCAGTACAGCAGCACTATAGTACTACAGCATACGTAATGAAAATAACACAGATCACCATGGCCAGACAGTAGGGATGCTAAGATTCACAGATCTGTATCGGCGCACCAGAATAGAAGTTTATGATACGACTGCCCTGATTAAAAAAATGTGCACCGCATACAAATTCGGGACAGAAGCCCTAAGCCTTTATTACTTAGAAATGTGACCAATAATTTTATATTGCGATTGCGTCCTCCTCTCAAGCATGCTTTCTCGTCTCTACTGCTGTCGGTGGCCACTCGTTAAACTCTACTGCTGTCAGAGGAATCGTAAAATCTCTCATGAGCAGGAGGTGTGTGCTGTACCACATTGAACTGCATTACGTTCTTTTGCATTGCTTCGTGTTGAATCACGTTCTGTTGAATGAAATCGAGTCGAACTGCACTGCATCACAATAAGGGTGAATCATATTGCATCGCATTAGTAGATGCTTCATATCTGTAATGTGTTGGATTGTTGGAAATGCACCGTGCATCGCATCCGCCTCAGTAGCGGAGTTGCCTGATCCTAGCAGTGCAGTAGCAGTGCTACTTGGTGAAATAAACGTCACTCTATTGATGAGGTTTTCAAAGGTATTTGCACATGAAACATAAAATTTCTACACATATAGTAACTTTGAGAACAATTAAGCATTAAGCTTTAAAAATCAATCGGCTCCTTTTGCTGTGATTAGTTGGATTATGGGGTCTACATGCCTCACCTCCTCATCTTTCCTTTTCATAGCAGGTGAGCTGTCCTGTGTGAAAGAGATTACACTCTCATTCTGTGTAGGTGAGTTCTGCAACCATATTTGTGCAACACTTTTGTTATAAAAACACTCCTGCCTCTGAAATTTGTATTTCACTGAACAGGTGTGAAACTCGCTACTCAACGGTGCGCTGTTCCCTCACCTCTCGGTCTCTGAACTTAATAAGCAAGTTGGAGAGATGATCCTGCTCTGTCTCTTTAAGAGCTGCACAGAAGGTGTTGAAAGCTCGGGGGCCACGTTTCGGGAGTAGTGTCAGCAAACGCCAGCTCCTCTTTTGGGATGTTGTCTCTGCCTGCAAGATTCAAATCATGAAAAGGTCAAAACACTCTTATTATAGAAATGCAGATTTGCTTTTCAACAGCCAGACATTCTTTTTATAAACCAGTGTCTATCCACACACAAGTACTGAGCATATAGTCAGGTAAGGTCAATGATTTTGGCAAAGGCTAGTTGAAGTAAATTATTACTAGTGGTACTAGTAGTTTATTCAGACCCTCCTTTTACACACATGCCTAGGCCACAGGTTCCCAACCATGGTCCTGGAGTGTTCCCTGTGCTACATGTTTCCCCTGCTGCAAACAAACCTTATTTAATTAAAAGCCCTTCCTTAGTAGATGTGTGTGTGTCAGGATTGGGGGAAAATACAAAAATGTTCAGGACAGGGTTGGAAAACTGTGGCCTAGTCTATTATGCCTGAGCTCTAGTGAAATCAGGAACCCTTCTGAATGAACAGGCAATTAGAAACACATCTTTGTCATAACTCTGTGGACGTGTTGGTCCACTTATTTATTTTTGGCAACCCTCCTGCTTACAGACCCTGCAGTACAACAAAATGTTTTTCTCCCTGACCAGGTGTTTTGTAGACAGCTGCTGGATTGTAAGTAAAAGCTTCACAATATAAAACAAAACATGTCCTGACTTAGAAATCTCTCTCACCTTTAACTCTAGTTCAAAATCTTTCCTGAACTCCTTTGCAAATGAACAGATAAAACTGCATTAAAGGATTCTACAATAGTAAGTTGTGCCTTACCATAATGGTTTCTGCCATGCCCTCAGTGAGAATGTCTTCAGCCTGCAAATACTGAATGAGCAGCTCATCCACCACCAGTTCTTTACAAAGAGCCACTGAGTTCTTCTTCAGGGCCAACTTGTCTAGCTCCTTCATGCCACACCCCCCGAGCATGGTGCTGTAAAGTGTAGTGTATGTGGTTGAAGGCCACAGACAGACAGAGAGACAGACAGAGAGACCATAAGTAGAACCATACCATTAACAAACATGTTGCACTTTCAGTAATCTACATTAGTGCAGTAAATTCAGCTTGAAGTTAGTGATTCAGAATTTTGTGTCTATAACTCCGTAATGTAGTAACCTTTACCACTAATGAATAGTGCATTTTGCATGTCCTGATTTGTGAATTCAAATGATATCAGTGAATCTGTAACGTGCCAAAATTACACTTCAGAGGTTTATATTCCAAAGCGTATAGTGACCATTTAGATGAATGAAACCTAGATCAAAGTACAGATGCAGCTGGGGATGAAAACTAACATGCTCCAACAAGACATTTCCACGAGGTGGAACAGCAAATTTTATAGGCTGGAGAGCTTGTTGGAACAGAAGCGAGTGCTTGTTGCATATGTGGCAGATCATGAGAATCATTGAGAATTTGGGCGGCAGATCATCGAGGCAGATCGTCGAGAATTTGACTTGAGATATTAGTTTATTAGAGCCCTAGCATTGGATATTATCCCCTCGATTGTCTGATGTGTCTGTTAAAAAGGACACTTAAATCTGATCACAGGGTGAAAGCAAGGAAACCTTGCTAGAAGCTGTAAATAAGCAATAAGTGATAGTGATAAGTGATATCCACCACTTAAGTACGGAGCATTTGTTTTTTTCTTGCAACAGTCCTGGATCCCAGATACAAGAATCATTATTTTTGGAAACGAAACAAAAAGCAGTAGAAACACTTCAAGAACAGGATCGGTTGGCATGACGACGACAACTCTGCTGGTAACACGGCACATGCACCATACGGCAAACAATCCAGAACAGATGGGAAATTCTGTGCTGGAGATGCATGAAATAATGATGAAATAATTCAAGAAAACGGTTCATCTGCAGAAGAAGAGGGTCCACTGACAGTGCAGGTATGCACATTTCATTAACTTCAGCTCAAGTTTTCAATCACACTGACTGCTGAAGAATAGGATAAAAGGGGGCTAAAAGTCTGTAGAAAAACAGATGGACTACAGTCTCTGTCTGTAAAACTACAAAGTATGTATGGTCGGTGGAGCTGATAAAATGGACAACGAGTGTAACAAAGGAGGTGGTTTTCATATGATCAGTGTACATCTTTTAAAGAAAAAAAAAATTATACATACACCCACTTAGATATTTAATTCAGTGGTGTCAAAAGTTCCAAGCTGCAGATACGAGAAAGACGATCACAGATTTTGGCCCCGGAGCAAAGCCCTTAACCCTCAACTGATCAGTTGTATAAATGAGATGAATGCATAAGGGATAAGGGTGTCTGCCAAATGCAGTAAATGTAAACATAAGCAAGTGTTACACTGCCACAGCCTGAGAGGCTGTGGTCCAAGAAAGAAGCCCATGCTCCAAAATTGACTCCTTAAAGCTCCTTAAAGCAACAGTTTGCGGCTGACCAAATGGACAATGTAAAAGCCTGCTGGAGGAAAGTTTAATAGTCACATGAGACAAAGATTGAGTTTGGCTACAATGACAAGAGGTATGTTTGGAAAAGTAAAGGTGAAGCATTGTACCATAAGTACACTGTACCAACAAGCATGGTGGTGGTAGCGTCATGCTTTTGCTGCTATTGGAACTGGTACCTTGCACAAAGTGTATGGAATAATGAAGAAGGAAGATCTCAGAATTCTTCAGCATGACCACAAACCACCAGCTAGACGATTGAAACTTGGACACAACCAGGTGTTCCAACAGGACGATGACCCCAAACACACATCAGAGCTGGGTGGAGAATGCATAAAGCAGGCTGACATTAAGCTTTTGGAACGGCCTTCCCAAAGTCCCGCCCTCAACCCTATTGAAGTATGTGGACTGGTCATTGTGAGAGACCCAACAAATTTAGTGGCCACGTATCCAACTAGAATTCTGCCAGAAGCTTGGTGATGGACGGCAAAAGCAAATGGTCAAGGCGTAACTTGCTAGGGGACATTTAACCAAATATTAGGCATGCTGTACTTATCATTGTGATCCTTTACTGATTTTAGAAAATCCGCAAAAATAAAATCTTGTGCATAAGATTATAACCCCAGAAAAGAACAATCCAAAGAAATCATTAAAAGTCCAACACATGAATGACATGATGACATTCACGACCACGAAGAGCGCATGTACATCTCTGAACTGCATCTGTGGAAGCTGACCATATCAGAGGGTCCAAGCAGGTTCCAATCAACCTCACAGATTTATCAACACTAACATTTCTCATTTTGTCCATTGCGAATCATTTATTTGTATGCTATCTGTTTATTTTAGGCATTTTCACAAGCACTGTTTAGCTGATATGATGATGGTTTATACAGCTCTACTTACACTGCCAAGTAAAATAATACAGCATCCTATTTGTTAAAGTTTTATAAATGAATCATTAAAAAAATAAATACATTTATAAATAAATGTTATAAATAAATGAACAGCATTTTTAGCACTCCATACCTGTGAAACCTTTTCAAATAATATGCTCTATTATTTCACATGGAAATGTAAACAGAACTAATTCAACCTTTTTTTTTATCAGTACAAATT
>JAOVYV010000045.1:21656279-21667291 GCA_025674545.1 Hassar affinis | reverse complement strand
TGCCCTTGCGCTCAGAGTTGCCGGCTGGGCACCGGCTCCCCCGTGACCCCATAACTGGGAATAAGCGGTACAGATACTGACTGACTGACAAATATATAGAACTATAAATGTGAAATGACTCCTTTTGCTGCTTATGTGTAGCTACAATATGAATATTATAGTAGATAAACTTCTTTTGTATACAGCGACACATTCATTATTAATTGTCTGTGCACTTGGCAAATGAGATATTTAATGTTTCATCAGACAGCCTGCTAAACCTAAGACTACATATCAGACTGTAGCCTGCTGAATTTCCCTACCAGGACCTCTACTCGGTCAACCAGCATGGTACCTGACATCACTTCTGTAGCCCTTTTCCGAAACCTCTGAAACACCTTGCCAATAATTACAGAGCAGAGCTTGCAGTGTTATTCTGCACAGCATTAACACCCAAGGAAGAAATGTAAATGCACGTATCAGTCAGTCACACCCATTTCTTTAACCTGACTGCCAACTGAGACATCTGTAGTTACAGCTTATGAATACAATGGGAACATTTCAAACTAGGTTTACCAGATTATTTTACCTGATTTCACTTCTATTCAGGGATACAAAGGTGCCTCATCAGTAGCCAGATTAGTTATCAGTCTCTGAGCTTTGAACTGGATGCATTATTGATCTGGATTTCATGAGTTCTCGACTGAAAATGATTAGCAGAGGTGAGTTATAACATGCTTTACAAAGGTTTTTGCCTGTGTATATGACTTTAGTGCTGCCAATAACTTTCAGCATTGCATTTTTCTTGTTATTTCTTACACATGTATCAATGTCTCCTGTTAATCCTTTCTCCCTTCCCCCTCTCCTTTTTACCTGTTTGTACCTGCCTCAGCATGTAGACACACCCAGCACCTCTCATCTTACCAATCACAGTGCAGCAGAGATACACTTAGAAGGTTCACTTCCTGTTTCTGTATGAGAAAGGAGTCCACACGAGCCTTGGGAGGAAAGGTGACATATCTTGGACTATAGGACCAACAATCAGGCAGCTGTTTTACTCACACTGGATTGCTGGACAATGCAGAGGAGTTCCTGAACACCGTACCCTGGATAGAGATGTGTGTACCTCTTTTCCTTAAGTCCAAGTGGCAGAGAAAGTGAGAAGGAAAAGGAGGGAGGATCCATGTCTCTGTGTTCAAACTTGTTTGGGAATTTGAGGCGGGAGGAGGGGAAGGAATCCTGAGAGAGGGGAACGCAGAGAAAAACTTCTGTCAGTGGTGTAAACATTTGGAGCTTGTGTTTTAGAAGAGCAGAATGAGTTAAGAAAGACGTAGGTCAATCAAGATTATCAGTGAAACATTTATCTCACTCTCCACACTGATCCACTCAGTGAGCACGCGCAGGTATGTGGAACATTTGCGTGTTGTGCAACTCCTGTTAGTGCTTCAGCGAGAGAAGGAGAGTGGGAGAACGCTGTCCTCTCCAAAAACACTGCTCAGGTGAGATTTACGCGAAAAGTCCTTAACATACTTCCTTTTGGATTCTAAAAGTGATCATACTGTGATTGACTCAAAGACTCACAAGTAAATGACTCAGTTTGAATGTAGCAGTGCTGTTGGTATGTCAGCTATGATTTACTCATAACATTGTCAGCCATGTTAACATTTTTGTTGTTGCAAATTCTTTTCAGTGGCCTTACATTGTTAGTTTAATGAAAGTCAAATAATGGGTTGTACAGTATACTGGTATACTGCTTTTAAGTGTAATGGTTTTTGGCTTGTTCTTGGCATGGACTGAATTGTGGTTCTTGCAAAGCTTTTAAAATGTACTCATTGTAAATAGTATGTTATAATGTTATCCAATGCTATAATAGAGATTTTAGTTGTCATTTCTAGAAGTGGGATGTTCTGCTGACATTTTCTTTTTTAATAAGAAATCTAAAGCTCTTTATGAGTTAGACATTCTGCAACTCAGTTATACAATTCTCATTAAGCCCTGGACCAATATAATTATCTATACACCAACTGCGCCCTTCTATAAATCTTTTCATATTCTTGTTGCTGTTTTGTTATTTTGTCTGGTACCTGCTTTTCTAAATCTTTACATAATAGTTTAACATACAACAATAAACAAACAGTGAATGTCAGTAAATATAATTATCCCTGACAGGTTGTCTAAATTATGTTGCCATGGGAACCAAACGCACAAATCGGACCATTGAGGACTCTTTACAACTGCCACGCAGTCCAGCTACTCCTGACAGGGGCAATCAATCAAATGAGTGGATAAGTCGTGAGGCCAGACCTCAAGCTGGTCCAAAAATCCAAGCTGAACGAGTGAGGGGAGGGGAAGAGTGGAGAGCTAGAGAGATGGACAGAATACGGGACAGACCAAGAGAGGGAAGGAGGGATGTGGAGCAAGACAAGAGAGAAAGGGAGAGAGTTGCTCAATTCAGAGGCAGAGCAGATGAGATGGACTTGAGAGAAAGGGACAGAAGGAGAGAGGAAGGAAGATATACAAATGGAAGAGGGGTGTCTATACAACCGCAAGAAGAGTACAGAGAAAGAGGGAAAGGAGACACTTTCCCCAGGACTATCAGGCACAGTAATGAAGGAGAAAGAAGAACGAGACATTCTGTTGATCAGAGTAGTGAAAAATTGATGGACAGAGGTATTGGAAGGTTGAGGGAAGTAGACATGATTGACATTGAGAGAGAGAGAGAAAGAGAACGAGCCAAAAAGAGGGACAAAGATACCCAGAGGTATAGAGAAATGGAAAGGCAAAGAGAGAACGAAAGAAGAAGATTAAGGGAAGAGATGAAAAGAAATGCAGGAAGAAAATTAGAGGAGGAGGATTTAGACAGAATAAGGCGGGACCCTGGTAAGAGGGAGAGACGAGGAGAGAGACATACAGAGGTCAGGGACAGTGACCAACAGATCTTAAAAAGGCGTGAAAAAGACTGGGATCGGGAAAGATCCAGGGACAGAGAAGATCAGTTTTATTCTCTGCAAACAAGGAGAATTGTCATGGAAGATAGAGAGAACTTTTCAGACAGAGAGCAGAGAGATGAAAAGAGGAAAGCAGCACAGAAAGAGAGATACAGATACACAAAGAGTGATGGAGATACAGATGGGGAAAAAGAGAGAGAGATAAAAAGGGAGGGGGATGCTGTGAGTCTCAGACTTGATGGTAGGAGTGAGATAGACAATGAAAAAGAAAAAATCAGGGACAAATGCAGAGAAAGAGAGCGGCGCAGAGAGGTGGAAAGGCAGAAGGAAAGAGACAGAAGACAGGAGAAAGAAACAACTCTGCGATCTAATGGGAGAGAAGGGAATAAGGAGTGGATGATGGATAGATACAGAGAGAGAGATGTAAGAGAGAGAGATTGGGCCAGAGAGGAGAGAGGACCTGATGGACAGAGCGGTCGGTTAAGGGGCAATGAAAATAGAAGAAGAGAAAAAGAATTTACTGAAAGAATGAGGAGAGAGCCTGAGAGAGAGAGAGTGCACAGAGCTCCTGCAGAGAGAGAGATGGACAGATATTCAGAATGGGAAGACAGAAAGAGAAATAGTTTTGAGGAAGAAACGACAGGAAGGAGTAGTCAAACATGGAGGGAGACAGACAGGAACATTCAGGAGGGAGCCCAAAGCAGCAGAGAGCAGATGCCAGGAAGTGATGTAGAGGGTGACCATCAAAGAAGAAGAGTTAATGAGAGCTTCGAAGAGAAAGCGAGAAAGAGTGCTTCTGAGAGTGATGGGGAGAAAAAGAGAAGTGAGGAAGGACAGGAAACAGCATGGGGGCTAAGGAAAGAAGATGTAAGACAAGGCTCTGAGAAAGAGGAAACAGAAATGGAGAGAGAGAAAGAAAGAGAAAAATCTCACAGTAATAAGAGACAGCACAGGAAAATGTGGCTAGAGCCTCGATCAGGAAGAGAGGGGACAGAGTCCTTACAGGAAGAATTTAAAGAGAGAGAGCAAGCTAGGGAGAGATATGCACAGAGATACAAAGAGCAAAAGACATCAACAGGTGAAGAAGAAATGTCTAAAGAAAGGAATAATGGAGGAGTAACAGTATTGCTGGAAGACAGACAAAGGGAATTAGACAGCGCTGGAGAGTTTAAGAAGGATGGTGATCCTGAGAATTTGGAGGAAAGGATAGTAAGTGATGAGATGGTCTTTAATAGTGAATCTTTGGTAGATGTCACGTCGCAGACAGAGGCAGAAAATGTGGCTGATTATATGGAGGGGAGTGACAGAGAAGAAGAAGAAGAAGAAGAAGGGAGTGATAGATACGTTAACTCTGAGGGTGAGGAGGAAAGTGAAGGGGCGTGGGAAGAATGGAGGGACAAAGTGACATCAGGAGATGATGGTTTTGTGACTGTGTCCAGTGGTGCAGATGATGATGAGACAGAGGAGGACAGGTTTGAGGACTGTACAGAATTCTGGGACGGTGGAGATAGAGAGGCTGTAGCTAGACACTCATCCACAAGCACCCACCAAAGAGAGGGAGAGATTGAAGCCAGGATGACCAAAGAGAGGAGTGACCGCACAGTCACTGTCTTTTGTGTGGTTGGTCAAACTCTTCCCAGGTCAGGATCCAACCAAAACCCACTCTTGGATCACATGGAGCAGGAGGAAACCAGTCAGGACTCATCTGGGGAAATGGGTGGTGTTGGTGGTGATCAGGATGAAGCAGCAAACACAGACAGAGAGGCAGAAAGTATGAGCGCAGACCATGGACTCAGTTTGTCTCAGGAGGACGTGACAAGCAGCCATGAGACTAAAAGCAATAATGCAGACCCGGACCAAATGACAGAGGAAGTTACGCCATCAGAGTGCTTAGTAATTAGTGGTGGTGATGCAATTGCAGAAAAAGACACTGAATCTTACCCAACAGAATCTGTTGAGACATTGAGCCAGATTGAGGATCATGGGAAAGCTGATGGAGAAAACCAAGTGGAAGGACAAAAGGAAATGGAAAGTAGTTGCCATTTAGAGGAGATAGAGACTGCAGTGGATAGGAAGCGCTTCTCTGCTGCTCCACATGTCAAATGGGCTAAGAATGTGCTCAGCGAGATCTTGGGTTCTACTGAGGAAGGGACTCTTATCATACCCGAGCCAAGCACACTTACGGAGCAGGCAAGTGACGAAGCTGCAGCTGAGGCTGAAAGTCAGGGAGACTCACCCCTCTATGGGGTTGTCCAGAAACCCCGTAAGCACAGCCATGACAGAAAATTCATAGAACCTGAGTTACTGCATTTCAAACCAGAGGAAACGAAGACGGATACACAGGTAGGAAATAAAATTCTCTTACATGTAGAGGGGCAGTCGGAAGGTGAAGAAGACCTGGAGCTACTCTCCGCTAGTCCGGACCTGCACAGTCTCTCCTCCGATAATGAAACAGATAAGGAAGCAAGCAATAAGAAGGAGAAGAAACAGAAGAAAAAAGCAATGTGGAATATTCTAGGCTCTAACAGCTTTCGAGAACTGGGGTCCGAAGTCTGGGGAAGGAGGGCCGGGATGAGAAGAACTTTACCAAAACAGAACGAAGAGGAGGAGGGAGAAGGAGTTGGACGGGACCGCAGAACTCGAGTCTTCACAGTAGGTGAGAGGAGACTGGAAACTGTGATTTTCAAAACCTTTTACAAGTGTGCAATTCAGATTCTTACAGGGATTAGAACAGTACAGAAACCGCTGAACATTTTTATTGCACATTTACATGTTTTCATTTTAGTTTTACTATTTTGCAAGCTGTCATTTTCATATCAACGTTCACATGAACACGAAACGTGAACACAGGTAGAAGTCACTAAACTCAAACCCCAGTGACAGTCTTATTTTGCAAATGAGTCATGAAATGTGTATTATCAAGAGGATGAAGCATCATCAGAGTTGACTGTATAAATAAAAATGTTAAAATGCCCTTTAAAGAATTGGACCTTAACAGGGAATTGAGTATTCACCAAAACAGAATCATTTCTAGAAAGCAGCTCCACTGGATGTGACATTTTCTTAGATGAAAATGGACTGCTATTAACAAGTCAGGAATGAACAGTTTTGTTTGTTGATGGTGGCCTCAAGTTGACTCACAGTGTAGACAGTCTAAACCTCTGGACAAAGCAAGTGCACTGCATTTAGGTCTGAGATCTCTAGGATAGTTTAGGTGTGTCACATAACTCTGATCTACATCAGTCAGTTTGAGAATGTCTAGAATAGTAAACCTGAACAAATAATCTCATTCGAAACCACTTTTACTGTACCTGTCACTGAATTGCTGTAGTGGTCTGTGTTATGTTCCATTTACTAATTACTACCTTCTTTTGACATTAGTTTGTTATGCTTTTTGCTAAATTTTATGATGTGCTAAATTGTGTGATAATTCTCTTGTGCAGATGATGACGATCTGAGCGATCCATGGAGCGATTTAGATACGAGGCAAGTAAACCTTTTTTTACACATCAGTGTACTATCAAATAAAATTGGATGAATGTGATCCATCCATCTGTCCATTCCTCTATCTGTCTATTAACAGTAAAGTATATGCTTACTAGAGTCTAATACACACCTTATATGTCTGTACATAGGCTTGGTTCTTATTATATAATCCTTCTTGAACTCTTTTCTTTATCTCTTCCAGGACAATTAAAGAAACGCTTAGCAGGACAAAAATGAGGACCTCAAAATACTACAGTGAGTTTGTTTACATTTGGCTATAGGGCCAGAAATGCTAAACTGTTTGTGCCTGTTCAATTGAAGCCATGTGGCATGGGGTTTCATGCAAAGCATGTCCTACTCATTCATTTGAGGGAGGATTTCACAAGAAGTGGGAAGTCGGTGCAGAACAGTGTGAAGTAATAGGAAGTGCTGTTTGATGTACAGATTTCTGTGAAATACATTAATGCTGAATGAATGTAGGAGGTGATCTGTCACTTACCCACAGAGATGACCTGATTCATCTATCCAAATCCAGAGTTACACACTTCCACTTCTTTTTATATTATTGTAGTGTAATTATTTTGCGTAGTTGTACATGGAAATGTAAAAGAGCATTGAAGGTGCTAAGGTGGCTAATAAGCCAAATATGTGAGTGTGCCTCAAGGTCTTGCTGCTTTGTACAGTACCAGTCAAATGTTTTGACATGCCATCTCATTCAATGTTTGTATTTTTTTTCCTACATTGTAAATTAATACTGAAGTCATCCAGACTATGAAGGAACACATAAGGAATCATGTAATAAACTTAAAAGCCTTAAACAAACCATAATATGTTTCAGATTTTAGATTCTTCAAAGTAGGCACCTTTTGCTTTGATTACAGCTTTGCACACTCTTGGCATTCTCTCAGTCAGCTTCATGAGGTTATCACCTGAAATGGTTTTCCAACAGTCTTGAAGGAGTTCCCAGAGGTGCTGAGTGCTTCTTGGCTGCTTTGCCTTCACTCTGTGCTCCAACTCATTCCAAACCATCTCAACTGACTGACCTTCATTTCTTACAGTAATGATGGACTGTCATGTTTCTTTACTTAGTTAAGTTGTTCTTGCCATAATATGGATTAGAACATTACTCAAATAGGGCTATTGACTGTATACCACTGTATACCAGCTCTACCTCTTCACAACACAACTGATGGTTTTATGATGACATTAATTCAAGAAATGAACTCTTGACAAGGCACAGCTGTTAACTGAAAGCCAGTCCAGGTGACAACCTCATAAAGCTGATGTGCAAAGCTGTCAACTAAGCAAGAGGTGCCTTCTTAGAAGAATCTGAAATATAAAACATATTCTGGTTTGTTTAACACTTTTTTATTTAATAATTCCATATGTATTTCTTCATAGTTTGGATGACTTTAGTATTAATCTACAATACAGGACATTTTAAAATAATGAAAAACCACTGAATTTGAGGTGTGTCCAAACCTTTGACTGGTACTATGTTTCCATAATACAAGTGGATGGAAATATATAGAAAAAAGCAGCCTCCACAACAACAGAGGTTTTGCTGACATGCATATGGTGTTCACATTTGTTGAAAAGAAGAAGAGTCTTGTACTTGTTTCTCTTTCCTCCTTATGGGCAGGTTTGTGCATGTACACTGCATGTAAACCTGCAGAACAGCTGCTGAGTTACACTTAAATTCTAACTGGTCTGTGTGGAACTTGTCACTGTTTCTAGGCTGTAGTGTTGCCTGAACATGTTGCACCACTGAGTGTGCTTTATATGCCAGTCATTTTGTTATTCAAAGACAAATAATGTTCCCTGTTTACTTACTTTATTTACTTACTGTTTCTCACAGATTCCCAACTGTATCAGCAGTACAGCGAGGTGGTACAAAATAGGGAGCTGATTCATCAGTCTCATTCTGATGCTAGCTCTGTCTTTGGGGATATCCATGGTTTGTCAACATCCTCATCTCCAGCTCATTCTCCTACCCTGGCTCGCCGGCCCCTCCCACCGCTTCCTCCTATGCTCCATCCCCATTCCATATCCCATACCAACTCTGTCTCCAGTGGGAGTGTATCATTGGCCATACCTCATGACAATTTTCAGAGGTCCACATCACCTCGGCTGTCCAGGTCGTTCGCCTCCTCGCCCATGCTGTGGCAGGACCTGCCCGGCGTGCGGAACAACCCTGATCTCAAACACCTCAGTGAAGATGAGAGACGCCTACAGGAGGTAATGTGTCATTTTAGTCCAAGCACAAAGTTGGATTTGAGATGTCCGCTGGTCTACAAAGCACACCTTTGTTTAATTGTTTGTTGTAGGTAAGATTTGAAGTAGTAACATCTGAGTCATCGTACTGCAGCAGCCTGGACATTGTGGTGGAGCACTTTGTCAAGTGCAAACAGCTCAGCATCCTCTTGACTTCACAAGACAAAAACTGGCTTTTTTCCAAACTCAGTGATGTCAGAGCCATCAGTCACAGGTAAGATTGAACATTACTATGACACATGGGAGCTTGGAGTTCCTCATGCAGACTTCATTCTGCAAATCAGTGCCACTACTGGTTAAACCATTTAGTAAGTATACAAATACAAAAAAAAATACAAACAAGAATGATACTATTTCAAAACAAGATGTGACCTTTAATCAAATATTTGAATTATGTGCAGTATACCTTTATGCATTTATACTTTTTCACACATGTAAAATGTTTCAAATACTTTAGTTCTGTTTCTTAACTGTGTTCTAATCTGCCAAGTTATTGTGCTGTGCAGCTTCTTTACTCAGCTGGAGGAAAGAGTGGAGAGTGACATAATGCACTTTACCGTGTGTGACATCATCATCAAACACTGTCCACGATTCCGAGCAGTCTACGTCCCCTACCTCACCAATCAGTCATACCAAGACAAGACATATCAAAGATTAATGTGAGCTTCATCCATGAAAATATTTTAGATCTTCATGTGGTAATCTGGGAAAACCCACTGGATGATGTTGTGTCTAAATTTTGGCAAACTAATAAATAAAAATCACATTTTACTCAAAATCCTATTCTGCTTATAAATAACATTGGTGTGTCAACCTTAAGAAATCATATTTCATCAGAACAAAGTGGAAATGCTTCATTTATTTTTTAATCTTGACTTTTTTGCAAAAAGCACATCAGATCAGAAATGCCGGTTTCACAAACGTCATGGTTAAAAACACTATGTTTGCCTAAAAGCTTATGAGCTAAGTGTGATTTTTCTCACACATTGAATATAACACATTGATTAGGTTGTTGGATACCGGCTGTCCAAATGTCCTGGATGGGTTCAATAGAAACATTATATGCTTTTCCTTTTCGCTTTTGGGTTTAACAAGACTAAAATGCTACTTTACATGTGGCTGAGATACCTGCAAAAGATAAACAGAAGGAGAAACAGAAAAGTATAGAAAACTATATACAGTATATACCGTAGGACATGTTATTTATGTGAAGGGGTTTCCACAGCTACCACACAAATAACCAGTGTAGCAGTGTTTTATTTATCTTTTTATTCTTTACTTCTTTGTCTCTCTCACCTTAATCTCTCATTCCTAAACCCTCATGTTCTCTTACTTCCTGGTCTATTTTACAGGAACGAGAATACTGGATTTCGCCACATTGTGGAAAAGTTGGAGCAAAGCCCCAAGTGCCAGAGACTTCCTTTACGCTCCTTCCTCATCCTCCCATTCCAGAGAATTACTCGGCTTAAACTGCTAGTACAGGTATTCTATCTCTGAAAAGCACACACTGTATGTATGTTTCTCTATATCATGGTTTTCTTAGAAATGTCTCAATGCAATAGCATGACAGTCATACCAGCCTTTCAAAGGACAACTGTACTGAGATAAGAAAAAAGCTTTATTATATTGTGATAGGTGGCTAGTACAGTGTGTCGAGCTGTAGCTTTACAGCAATAAGGGCCTAGGTACAATTCCATGGCCAGGGGACCAGGGGCCTTTCTGTGGACTTTGCATGTTCTCTCTGTGTCTGCATAAGATTCATACCACAGTCCAAAGAAATGCAGCCAGGTGAACTGGAGATTCTGTGTTTTTGTATCTGTCCTGCGATGGCCTGGTTACCTGTCCAGGGTGTTTCCTTGCCTTCCAACCAGTAAATGCTGGGATAGACTTCAGCATGCCCCTTAGCCCAGTAGTAGGATAAGCAGCTTAGATAATGAATAAATTAATGAATGCATGAAAATTACGATATAAAATAATTTCAGAGAATTAAAACAAAATCAATCATTTGAAGAACAGAAAGGAATAACAAGGCTTCCCTCCACACCATTACCAGTGGCATTTATGTCCATCGCAACCTAGACACAAAAATATTACAATTCTGTCTATATATTACGTAACAATATATAGCCAGTTTGACAGGTACACTTATGTTGTACCCACCCTCATTAGGCATTTTATCAGGTGCACTTATTTTATATATACAGTATATATGTATATATGTATATACTGTATATATGCAGTCAAGCCCGAAATTATTCATACCCCTGGCAAACTTTGACTTAAATTTACTTTTATTCAACCAGCAATTTTATTTTTGACCGGAAA
>JAOVYV010000045.1:21634607-21649609 GCA_025674545.1 Hassar affinis | reverse complement strand
AACATGCAAACTCCACACAGAAATTTCCCAGGTCGCCCCACCCGGGGATCGAACCCGGGTCCTTCTTGCTGTGAGGTATCCACTGCGCCACCGTGCCAGTTGGGATGTTGTGTAAAACATAAATGAAAACAGAATACGATGATCTGCAAATCTTTTTCAACACATAATCAATTGAATGCACTACAAAGACAAGATATTTAATGTTCAAACAGATAAACTTTATTGATTTTTTGCAAATATTCACTCATTTTGAATTTGATGCCTGCAACACGTTCCAATATAGTTGGGACAGGGGCATGTTTACCGCTGTGTTACATCACCTTTCCTTTTAATAATACTCAATCAGCGTTTGGGAACTGAGGACACTAATTGTTGAAGCTTTGTAGGTGGAATTCTTTCCCATTCTTGCTTGATGTATAACTTCAAATGCTCAACAGTCAGGGATCTCCATTGTTGTATTTTGAGCTTCATAATGCACCAAACATTTTCAATGGGAGACAGGTCTGGACTGCAGGCAGGCCAGTCTAGTACCCGCACTCTTTTACTGCGAAGCCATGCTGTTGTAACACATGTTTGAACAGTGTACAGGCGAAAAAGTGAGAGATCTGGACAGATTAAAGTGCTGCTGGATGACATACAGAGATGAAGTATGGACTAAATTCACTGGCACTGCTGTATATACAGAGCAGGTCAAATGGCATTGTGGGTAACATGGGAAACCCTTAACCAAAGTGAAAATAGACCATGTCAACGAAAGAAATTAATTGATACATAGTATTAGCCACAGTGTTGAATGAACACTTTATATAACTCCAATTGGGTGTTAATTAAACACTGTGGATTTTAATGTATAGCAAGTGTTTACCTAGGTTAAGTATAGTGGACATCTGTTGATATTCCAGCAACAATTCGTGATAACTACTAACCTTCTTTGACTATCTGCAGGGCTGATAAACTGCGCTGGATCTCTGCACTCTCTCGCCCTCATCCTGAAATTGACTTCACTGCTGCACAGGGTATGTGTCATTTCTTTTCAGAAAGGAAGTCATGTCATAAAAACAATGCAAGACCCATCTGTTGAAATAGCTTTCCTTTCCTCCTACATAGACATTCCACAGATGCAGTGCATCAGAGCCTTTGTAGCCCAACAACCTGATGAACTCAGCCTGGAGAAAGCTGATGTCCTGCTAGTTCATCAGCAGAGCAGTGATGGTGAGAATCTGTGTGTGTGTGTACTGACACATGCAATTACTATATCTTGTATATACACCAAGAAAGTTGTACACTTAAAGATGAAATCAAACCTAAAATCAATACTGATCTTGCTTTTTCTTGTCCACACACGTTATAGAAGATTTGCAACAATATTGTATCACTTAAAGGATACAATAACTTGCATGTAATAATTTTATTTTATAAAAGTTATTGGAGGAGGCAAGAATTACACAATTGACTGTTAACTGGTCTGAAAATTGGTCTGCTGATTATGAAAAGCCATCACTTTTCATAATCTAGTAAAATTCCACTGGATTAATCTCCAGCCATACATTAATTTTGTTTCAGTATCTTTTACATATAATAGGGTTAGGGTTAAGTTAAATTCAGATGCTGAATAAATAATACAGATCATAACTTAGCAGATCACAATACCTAGAGACACTCCTGAAAAGAAAATGTGCAAAAATATCACCTGCAAATTTAAACATGGCCAAATGTATATGGACACCCGACAATCATGTAGAACATCTTTGTATGCTGAATTTCCCCTTTACTGGAACCAAGAGGCCCAAACCTGTTCCACCATGACACAAAGTGAGGTCCATGAAGGCATGGTGTGCCACGGTTGGTATGGAAGTAATCGAGTGGCGTGCATAGAGCCCTGATCTCAACCCCACCGAGCACCTATGGGATGAACTGGAAGGGGTGAGGATTCCTCACCCAACATCAGTGCCTGACCTCACTAAAGCTTCTGAAGCTGAATGAGCACAAATCCCCACAGCCATGCTCCAAATGTCCTTCCCAGAAGAGTGGGGCTATTAACCATTAAAGTTTATTAAAAAATATATTTCTTGAAATACAATTTATAATTCAATATTTAATACCTTCAAAATATGATCCTTGTGAACACAAACAATGATCCCAGCACCTCTGCTGTTGTCGGTAGAGGTGCTTGAAATCTTGAAACACCTGTGAGGGTGTTCAGAGTCTCAGTCGCAGCTTTATGGATGTTCGATACTGTGCTTACGTGGCCTTTTAAACATATTTTAACTTTAGCCTTCTGGTACTAATTCTTTATGGATGATCCCTTGAGAATAAAAAAAAAGATGAACAGTGACTTCATTCTTCGAACTCCCCTGATTCAACTCCTGTAATCATTCTTTTGGGTGTTTCAAATTGGGTTCTCTTGTTAAACAATCAGCTGATGATAGTGTAGCTTGTCTATAACCTTTCCTCAACATTTCAAGAGTTTCTGATGCAATTTTTTCCAATTTTCATGCAGAATTTGATCATGTACGTTTGCTCCAAACTCGCTTGCGTTGCTCCATTGACAAGGCGCTTCAGCAGGGTTTCACAAAAACAAATGCCCGGGCACTTCAAATGCTAGAATGCAACTGAAACGTGTTCTACTCTTTATCCGAGATCCCACTCTAACCGACCTTGCACCACCATCCCCGTGTGTAAGCCCTACAGTGTGCAGGAATTTCATTCTCAATCATTTCCAGACAAGACCTTGCAGGTGTGACGGTCGGGTGTCCACATACTTTTGGCCACAGTGTACTTATCAGAATATATACCTTCCCATTGTGTAACGTGAGTAATATGTGAACACCATATACCTACTAGAGCAGCACTGCGGTGAATGAGTGACTGAATAAACTAACGACTGACTTCTTTTCCTGAAGGCTGGGTGGAGGGAACACGTCTATCAGATAGACTCCGCGGATGGGTTCCTGAGTCTCACCTGGAAACAATAGTGAGTGAAAAAGCTCGTCAGCGCAATCTGATAGACACGCTGAAGATTACTACTGCAACAGCTGCCGTGTGAGGCGTTTGCAAGCATCTCGTTTGGAACTGCTATGTCTTAAATCTCCACTCAACAATCTGAAGCAGTCACGAACTATAACTAGCGACCAACTCTTCACGAGCCATGATAACCACTCCCAGGACACTAGATCAGGGATCTTCAACTTCTTCTAAGCTTTACGCTACATTAAGGTATTACTGGAACCTTGAATGTGAACTATTACTTACAAAAACTTGGGACTCAGTAAACTTGTAGTATTGTAAGCTTGTATTGTAGGCAACATTTCTATACCCCTGGGGTTTGAGTGCTAGGGATAAAATCTATGTGTCTATGGCGTCTGTAATGCAGAGGTCATGAGACACAGTGTACGTGTTCTGTACAGAAAATGGAGAATGTTTATAAATCAGTGTTGTATTTAGAGCAATGCACATTCTTGAGGGACAAGTATGTCAACATCCTCTTTACACTGACCAGCACAGCATTAATATGCCATAAACAAATCCACTTACTGCTATACCTCAGATGGATTTATTTCAGAGCTCATTATTTTCTGACCAATTCTGAAATGTGTTAGCTCAGGGGGAATGAACTACAATATAGTACACTAATAGGATGTATCCAATATAATAATATAAATAATCCAATAGCAGTGCTATATGTGAACGTTATTTGCACTATTATCGTATTGTCTCAAAGTTTATGCTGTAATTCAGTAAATAACTGAAAATTAAATTGAAATCACAGAAACAGGTGAAAAAAAATCAGATAAACAGGGTTCAGTAGGAAATCACTTTAGTGTCATTTATAATCAGACAGTTCAACAGGACATTTCTTTTGTTTCTGTTTCAGCATGACAAAAACAGCATTGAATAAACAGTTTCTTGGCTCATGACAAGATAAAACATTTAGATTTACAAAAAAAAAAAAGAGAAATCGTTGAGGGTATCGCTACAGACATCAAACGTCACAGAATAACTAGATTATCCTCCTATATTTTAAAACGTCTACAGAAATCGATTGGTTCCTGAGGCATAACTGAAATGTGCAGCAGCCCCAACCCGTAATCAATGGTAATGAACATCAAGATAACACCAGAGGTATGAATACACTATTTAATGATGGGGATGATTGCGAGGTGATGAATGCTGCTTTCTTCTGCCTGTTTCCTGAACTATGGGAAATCAGAGTAGTCATGTGTATTATGCTTTAAAACCACACACACACACACACACACTCATTCAGTTACGCGCTCATAGCAAACACACGTGAGCTATACACAAACACATCTGAACTATTGTACCATTCCTGGCTGCTCAGGTGTGATCCCAGTTACTATCTGAGGTTTGACTACACATTTTTCTCATGCTCAACAGTCAGTGATGTCTAAAAAGAGAGAGGTCACGAGTCAGGGATTTACAAACATGCACCAACATAGAAACGATTCTGCCTTGAGGAGGCCGTACAGGCCAAAGGAAAGAATAACTAGGGAGCTGGTGCAGTTAGCACAATACAAAATAAAGAGCACAGGTATGTGTACTTCTCGGACTAGCACTGAACAGTAAGTGCTGAGGGACATGTACCAGAAACATACACACATAGATGGAAACACACACTGGCCTTCTGGAATGTAGCGGAGAACCCCCTGATACAGTACTTCAGTACATAGGACATCACAGAACTATAGAGGGTCCAGGGCTCGTGGCCAAGACAGACAGTTCTCACAATATACAGACCTCTATATACAAGTGACAGTATCTACCAAACAGTCTTCCTGGAAGCCCAGCCCTTTTCAGCTCTATGTGTGCACTGTGGAGAAGAACAGAGGTAATACAGTACGGTTTGATTCAGAATACACCTGATCTCAACATCAGCATGGAGGTTGACAGAGTGGAGATGTGCTCTATGGTACAGTGAGGGATTCTATGATACAACAGGTCAGAAATCACTCACTCCTGTCCAATTACCGGCCATCTGCTCCTTTCAATCTGGTGGGAAATTGCACACATAAAAAATTATATTTATATTTTTTTGTCACAGTTACATACAGAAATGTTATAGAAAGATGAATTTCAATCAAAGGCACTACAACAAGCATAAGAAGTCGTTTCTGCAACTTATAGTTTATTTGTGTGTAAATAAAAAAGTGACTGTTTAAGGCACGTGTGTGTGCATGGATTTTACCTGTAAGAGATTGGGAGCAGTAGATTGTTCTTCTTCAGTGCCTGAACTTTGCTGCGTGTTTGGGGGTCCAAAGCGATGTAGCAACGACGTGCGTAATCCAGCAGCTTCTCTTTAGACGGGTCGAACTCGCCCACCTCGGCCAGCTTCTCTGGCGCCACAAGAAGCAGCTCTGCAATGGGAGTTGTGGATGCCACTGTGTTACGGTCCACACCATGGATCTGGAAGGCCTTGGACATGTTCTTCAGCCGCTGGTACGTCACCAGAATCTTCTTATAGCGGAATAACACCCCAGCAGCATCTTTGACTGTCAAGGTCAAAGGGCAAAAGAGACATTTTAGTCACATAGAGCTGCAAATTGTTATGTGCCTTACCTCAGTGTTATCTCTAAAACACTTCCACATGCTGTACAGGAAAGAAAATCTGAATGCTATGGCAAGAGGGGGTGCTTTCTGAAATAATAAGCAACATGACTGACAGGAGAGTGGATGTGCTCTTTGTGCTAACTGGTTGAGGTAGGTGGTTCACATCATTTGCTTTTTTTCCTATTTAGAGCCAGGAGTGACTGGAGTTTATCATTTTATGGACATCTACGGACAAGCAAGGAGAACCTGGAGACCAAATATTCCAAAATGCCTTCTCGATCCATATCCATGCACAGTGCAAGACAACATTATTACTTATAAACTATTACTAATTCATGAAATGTTTACATTCACAGGAAATACCTTTAAGCTGTGATCAATTGAGCCTGGACTGGACAGCTCACCTCTCTGTCTCTCTCTGCCTCTGGCTATTCTGAAGACTCTCCTCCTCTTCAGGGCAGGGAGACCCCCAGGGGGCCTCCCAGGAGCACCCATATTCCTTATAGTCATGTTTTCTGGCATCACATCCTCCCCAGACATCATTTCATCTTCCTCCAGGTAGCTGTCCTCCAAATATTCTTCATCATCTCCCAAAAGTGAGAGTGACTCTGTGGAGTGAGGGAAGGCTTTACATCAGCCAGAGAAATTTATTCACAGGAACAAATTAACACAGACAAATTTTAATGTACATTTCATTTGTCAAACATAGCATATTAAAAAGAGGTAAATAATACAATGGCCAAATTTACACACACCTGGTAGATCATTCATAGATCTGTTGTTAGTGCTACTACTGCCGCTGCTGCTACCTCCACCTCCATGACTGTGTAGGAGTGGCTGAGAGTGGGAGGGACCAAACATGGAACTTATTTGAGCACTGATTGGCCCAGACCCAGTGCTCATGACCTTGGCGTTAGTTGGGGGCTGTTGAGAAGGCCGCTGTGGGAACGACTGACGGTTGGCTGAACGCTGAACCTCTGCTTGCTGATCTAAAGATTAATGATTAAATAGCAGTTAACGCGACAGTATTAACACTGCTGAGGAAACACAGCACAGACTTTAACCTACTCATGTACATTTTTTCTTTTACATACATAAGTAAATGATTAAAATATTCACACTTACTACAGTCAAAGGTTTATATAATAGCACATGACATTATGTATGCAACAATAGCCTGAGCTGGGTGGCATCAGCAAATGCATAGATATGCTCACTTGGGCTTGGAGTAAATGTATGTCTGTGACACCCAGTTGCCAGGCTCTGAGAGCTGGGTCTGAGAATCTGAGTGCTCAGATCGCTGGTTAACGGACCTTTAACAGTGAGCTGAAGCTAAAATCTTAAATCTGAATCAAGCCTTTACCACGTTCATTCTCTCGTCGTCTCCTCCATGAGAAACTGCGCGAATCGTTGCCTAAATGAAAACACAAATAAAAATAACAATATCAAGCAACAATACATTTATTATAATTTATATTTCAATTATCTTACAGTCAACTGTTAAATTATTGGCACCCTTCAATAAAATAAGCAAGTAACATTACACACAGTGATTTTTTTTTAGGAGCAATAGGAGAAACCTTTTTAAAATAAAGTTTCCTCTAAAAATCATACTAACACCTATAAACATTACTTAAATAAATGTAAACAATTAGCATACATTGTATAATCTGTAAATTGCTCTCAATCACTAAGATCTTTGCTGTTGCTTTTGACACCTTCCTTTTCCCTAGACTACAGATGTAAAGGGTTTGTATAAATGTGGATAAATCTAGAAAAGATGTACTACCCAATAAGAAATATATTATATTAAAAACAAACCCCCACAATGCTCCTGGATCAATCTATCATATATTGCATACATTATTTGTTTTGGCTGATTTTACATGAAGGGTGTCGATAATTCTTAAGAAAAGCATCTGCTATATTTAGCATACAGTTCCTTTAGTACACCAAGTTCTCCTGCCGTGCCATCGGTCGTTCACTCACCGTTACTTTCCTGACTTTTGGTAGAGAATATGAAGCGGTCGAGTTGACAACGTAGGAAATCTCTCTCCTCCTCCAGGTCTTCGATGCGTTTCTGCAACCACGAGTTCTTTTCCAGTGAAATCTGCAGCTGTGTGCGCAGGTTCGTGATCAGCAAGTATGAGCTTGCAGGTGCTGGAGTATCATTACCTATTTTGGGCATATTAGACCACACACAAAGATACGCACATTCAGAAGAGTTGAAATAATCTAAACAATACCTCACACTCTTATTTACATGGTAACAAATAGTAAATAGTTGTTTAAGGATTAGGCACACAACATGCAGCTTTATAGCTAAGAGCAAAAGGTTGGATCCCCTTGGTTGGATTAACTTGTTTTGTTTTTGTTTTTACCTTTTGTTAACAAAACAGAATGCAAGTTGGCCTGCTACAGCAGGTTAAATTCTAAATGCTAAAAGAACTGAGTCAGTGGTGTGAAGCACAAAGTTTGCATCCTCATTTACAGGTTTGTGTGTGGTATATAAATGTGCCTTACTGAGGTGTTTACACCTCAAAACAAACAAAGAATGCTTAATGTCAAGAACAAGTGAAAAAGTCTCAATTTCGAAAACAGCTATCACAAAAGCTAAAACTGAAAATATTTATCTTTCATAGAGCTACAGAAGGATATTAAAAGTATATCCAAAAAACTAGTACAGAATAGCTGAAAAAACTAAACAAAATTCAGGAATTTATATTTATTAGTTGTTTCAAAAATGTAAAATGTGACAATGAAGTGCATCTGTAAAATCCAACTTTCATTTAACGTTTTATTAAGCAGTGGGAGTTTGCAACTTTTTGCACTCAACAATTAATGTCTCATTGTGGAATACTGTGCTAGTCCAGCTCTGACAGACTCACACTGACTGTCGAAGTTTTGATCGTTCTGGTTGTAAAAGCCGCCCTGCTGTTCGTAGTTGTTCTCCTCAAATGGGATGGAGATTTCATAAGCATCCTCATTTTTGGGGGCTTTGAAAGAGAAAAACACAATAAGAACACAGGACACTGAAAGCAGGTCCATTTTACACAATGCTCAAACATATTATACATGAATTGTCAGAATAATGACAATTGTAATTACAATATAACAACGTGTATATAACAATTTATTAAGGCAAGACACTACAGATGAGCAGGGTATTTTAAAAAAAATCACATGAGCTCATATCAGACATGAAAAAAAAAATCAAGTCTTATGATTGACTATAATTTCATGACAATTTATTACAGTCTTATGTAATATTCTTCAAATTAGGGACAAGAATGAAAGTTATTGCAGGCTATCTATAAACAGAGACCCATTTTTTTAACAAACATAGGAAAATGGTTTTAAAATATAATGTGGTTTTAAAATACAATGTGGTGTAACGCAGGCAGTGGGAGCCCAGTAGATCAGAAGGTCAGGGGTTTGAGCCCCTACATCAGGGCTGCTGCTGTCTGGCCCTTGAGCAAAGCCCTTAACCTGCTGCTCAACGCAGCCACTGAGGGGTGCAATGCACACACACACACACAGCGCTGTCTCAAGCCCAGTTAATGGAAAGGTTGCATCAGGAAGGGCACAAGATTAAGACACCGTGACCTCAAGAACGGCAACAAGCCATTAAAAGGAGAAAAAATGTGGTGTAATGCATTTCCAGAAGTCTAGAAGTGTGGTTTATATGATTTATAAAGGAAACTGATACGTACAATATATCAGCATACCAATAAACATAGTACAAAAAGTAAGGAAATTAGTGCTTAGTAGATTATTTCTTTGTTGTAACAATGCTTCTTGAGCATTGTAAGAGACATGCATTTGTGGGATGAGCAGTAGGGCTGAGAATCTGGGTTGCACTCATGAAAAATGTGCCAAATCTTCTCTACCATTGCCAAACAGCTTACGATGTATTTCTGCAACCAGTGGCAATCCCATATCTCCACTGTCTGGGACTGAACTCTATCCTCCGAGATGACAACGCTCACCCCCACAGAGCGGGGGTTTATTAGAGACTACTTCCAGAATTTGGGAGTGGAGAGGATGGAATGGCCTGCAGTCATGCAATGGTCAGCAGTCCTGACCTCAACCCCATTGAACCCTTGTGGGATCAGCTTGGGTGTGCTGTTCGTGCCAGACTGACCAACACAACCACGTTGGCTGACTTGCGACAAACGCTGGTTGAAGAACGGGATGCCATCACCACAGCAGTGTGTGACCAGGCTGGTGACCAGCATGAGGAGGAGGTGCCAGGCTGTTGTGGCTGTGTATGGTTCTTCCACACGCTACTGAGGCTCCTGTTTGTTAAAAGAATAAACTGTTAAATTGCCAATATGTCTTGTTTCTTCAAAAAAAAAAAAAATCATCCAGTCCACCAAACGAGTCAATGGCAGAGAGGATTTGGGAAATTGTTCATGGGTGCAACCCACATTCTCAGCTCTACTGCTCATCCCACAAATACATGTCTCTTACAAATGTGGCACCATTTAAAAGGGAAATAATCTACCAAACAGAAATTTCCTTACTTTTTGTGCTATGTGCAGATATTGAGTGGCGGAGCTTAAAGCTTCTTCTAAGGAGCTAGTGTCAGATAATACTGGGATAGTGAGAGGACAAAATGAGTGACCCCTCTGAGATCAATAACGTCTTTCTGAAACAGGCATTTCTGTTGAGAATTTGGTTGTTATTATTATTATTACTCCGTTTTAAAAGAAGACTTTGCTTTATTAACATATATCCGACTGTAAGGTAGCACATAATTTGACACAAACCAGGTGTTAGTGCTCACTGTAATGTACTGCCTTAATAAACCTTCTTGCACAGGATGAAATCATAAAGGCATGTGTGTGTGTGTGTGTTAGGGCTGTCCAGTAAAATCTCATGAGAGATAAATATGATATGAATCAGAACCAGAATCTTACTTTGCAACTCTTGGGAACTCGCGTGCTTCCTAGTGGCTGTTTCTGAATCGTTCATATTTCCGTCGTTCCCGTGTGTTTCAGGCTGATTTCACATAAACACAAACGGCTTTTTTACACGTCTGTAAGGCAGCTGGAGTGTATAAGTGCCAGAGGAACAAGCAGCTAGCACACAATTGTAAACACAACCATGCAACACCAACGCAAACAAGACGAGCATGAGGGCAAAACGTGCAGCGACGAAACCGTTTCAAACCGTTTCGCTGTCAGCCGGCGGCTTTGGCATTATTAGCTTAGCTGGCTAAATGAGCTAGCCACGTTAAGAGCTATAAATATTAGCTGGCTAGATAAACACCAGCACTCCGACACCAGTGACAGGAGCAAGTGTGGAGTAATATACAGTAACTACATCTACCATTGAATGAACCATTTCGCGTTGCGATCGCGTTTCGCTATAGGACGTTAGGGCGCAGCAGCTGCTTAGAAAGCCCTGTGAGCGCTACCCTGCCTGGCGCTCCCTGGGGTAACTGCACACCGCTAACTAACGCCAGACGCCGTTCATGTCGCTGCGCTGCACACAATCACTTCTGCCGCCATGACAAAGAGACACGTGCACAAACCGTTCCCGTGGTCGTGAACTTCTTTATCTTGCGCACATAAAAACAAAACCAATTTTCAGTGCACTTCTGTGTGTCGGGGTATTTTGATAAAGAGCGGCTAACAATAACAATTAAATGTCTTTCCCCCGTGATGTCGTCGCCCCTCAAAAAAATGACGTACTTCCGTGTGTGTGTGTGTGTGTGTGTGTGTGTGTGTTTCAGGGGGGCTGCTCATGTGTCATGTAGGATGGTGGTGCTTTTGACATTTTAGTGGTGTGTGATCAAAACCTCTTTGTGACAAATGAAACGCCAGCATATTTAAGGGCTTACTGACACTGAAACCTTCCCATTAAAACTTGCTCTTCCAGTTCTCTGACTAGGAAGTCACACACACACACACACACACACACACATACAGACAGAAAGTCAGTGGTCGGGTGACACAGCCGTTTGCAGGTGTGTAGATAAAGGTGGAACTAGAAAAATAAACCCCAGAAGTGCAGAGTCTATGTGAAAGGTACGTGATTAAACGTGATTTTGTTCAACTCTAATCTAATCTAATCTAATCTCATCATTACACCTTATCTGTTTTGACCGTATTTGAAGAAAGAACTGACTTGTCTTTTTTTCTGCAGTTGCTATCACGTGGGAAATCTGAGTGGTTATCTTTTTCCTGTCAGTCATAAATCCACAAGTTGATGGACACACATATATCTATCTATATCTCTGGGTCTTGGCACGGTTTCATACCCTTTTCTTCCTGAATCACTTCTTTCCATTAGACCATTATGTCAGCTGAGAATGAAGGGCTGGCCCACTGTAAGATCATCCTGGCGTTTGCCATCGTCATGGACCTGCTTGGGATTACTATAGTCCTGATTGGAGTCTTTGTCCCACTAGAGCTAAAAGGTCAAGACTTTGGGGATCTGCTGGTCTACTCGGGCGTGCTGTTAGTCCTGCTGTCCATGGTCGGCTGGGTTCTGTGGTACAGTGGCAACATTGAAGGCTTGAACTTAGTGAAGGACCTTGGATATAAACGCAACGCTGTGGATCGTCTGGCTCGCTCGCTCAGTCGCCGCGTACGGTGGAGACGTAACACAGCATAGGCTGATCTTTCAGGACATATTCAGATTACCTTCAATGTCCAAATATCCAAAAATGGTACAGATAGAGTGGTGTGGTTTATTAGTTATCTTGGTTATAACACTTTACTGACTATGGGCTATACGTCTGAATATTATTTATATACTTACTTGACTGAACAACCAGTCACTAACCACCTGACAGCCTTGTGTTTATTCAGTTCTCTGTACATATTTCTGTAATATACTGTATGAATTGAAACTAGATGGATCTAATACTGTAATCTCATAATATATATTTAATATTGTATAACACAGTAAACCAGAGGCTTCATAGCAAACACACAATATGTTCTATCACAGCATGTGAAAGTACCTCAGTGGCTCAGTCGTTATGGCTCAGAGTTACTCATCAGAAGCCCAAACCCCAGCACCGCCACTGGTGGGCCCTTGAGCCCCATGTGCTTCAGCGGTACCAGTATAGTATCATGGGTGATCCTGTGCTGCCTAACAAGCTGGAATATTAAAATATTACTGTGCTGTAATGTAAGCGTGACAAATAAAGACTACTTCTTCTACGTAATGTAAATATGAGAGCAGTTTTGGTTATTTTGCTTTGTTCTCACCTCTGTTATAGTACATTTTTACTAGTCTGTGGGTTAATATGTCAGTAAATTATGCCTCTCATGCTTATAACACAGTATTACTCACATGAACACTATCAATGATCTTCTTCCATTTTATTTTATTAGATAAATAAAGGGTAGGTCTAGTTAAAGACTGCTTTCTATGATCAGTATTGTATTTTTTTTAATAAATGCTTGGGTTACATTATGATGTAACTGTTAAGAAAAAAAGTATTAGGCAATATTAGTAATATTTGACACAAGACATTTTATATATTTTTTTTAATAAATATGGTATTTACAAAAGTAAATGTAGCTTTAATAATACAGTTTGACAGGTGTTCATATAAAGGCCATAAAATAGTAGTTCCAGTTCTCAATAATTAATGTTCAAGTGTAGACATGTTCTGTTAAACACAAGCCTCCCAGTAATGCATAAACCGTCACTTCCTGAATACTGCAGCTCACATGCAAATCACTTGAGGCAAATTTCACATCTCTTTACAAAGAAATATATTTGATCAATCCCTGGTGCATTTCCTAGCCCTTTCTGAATTTAACAGAAGTCACAGTACAATCATTCACACAGTATATCAGATGGCTGAACTGATCTCTGTTTGCTCAGACTCATCAGAAAGGCTAGGGTGAATTAGCAGCTGTGGCTTTAACATGAACATTTTCACATTCGTATTTATGTAGCTTGAGAATTGTATATAAGAAATTAATTAAAAAGTCCTTTTACAGAGGACAATGTGGCTGAGAAACATAAACATACAGGTCCATGAGAGGTACAGGTCTGTCTGAGTGCAGAGTTATTTAAAAAAAAAAATGCACAGCAATAACCAAACCGTCGGCTAAAGATGACAAAACTGCACTGCATCATTTATCAGCACACAATATGACAGAAGGCTCAGGAAAATTAGGCCTTGTCTACAACTACATTTATTTTCTTACTCTTTCTGCACCTTTTCTGGTCATCCATTCTGAATGCTATATAAAGTAATACACAGCTGCAATCAACAGCTGCACCATTTAATACCATTCCTTACTGTTTCGAAGGCAATACCTTGGAGAAGGGGCAAACATGTAAAATGTGCTTCTGAATAAACAAACACTATAGAAAGAAAAATACGTGCAAGCATACAGACAACATGACTGTCAAAGTGAGGAGCTAGGAACAGACTGAGTCGGGCTCTGCCAGATGATCACATGACTTCGTTCTGATCTCTGGGGGACAGTCTCACCAAGTCCATCACTAACTTCATCACCTGTAACAGGGAAAACAAACTCTGTTTATTTATCACTTATTACTATTTTATATACGACACTGTCAGTTTATTAGTTACTGCATACAGGAAACCTTTAGGCTGCAGTATGTAAGCTGTACTAAAATAATTTGTTTTTATAAAAAAAAATAATCCTGACAGTAGTACAGGAGACAGATTAAAAAAAAAATATATATATATATATATATATAAATTTACTCCTCCTATTGTTGCCAATGCCACTGGCAAGAATCCACTGTGCCAAAACATCCAGTCAGGGCCTGGAGGAGTGTCTGAGTCAAGCTCAGTATGGCCAATGAATGAGTTCAAGAGCTTTCCAAATGCAATGGAGGATAAACCACAATGATAAATAAAAAAAAATGCCCATCCCTCCTTTGCCAACAGCAGCTTACACAGCAAAGAAAAAGCATGATAAAAAGGAAGAATTAGACAGAGCCCGAGATAAAACGAGGGTAAACACTGGCTCGCTTTTCAGAGGTGAATGGAGCTACGGGACCTGAAAGGATTCAGGATTGAGTGAGCCATATTTCTGCTCGACAGGTAATTACTCCTGCTTAATTTATGCTTGATTTGTTTTTCAAAAATAAATTAACCACAAACCTAAGCTGGTAATGGTTACAGTAACACTACATAATGAATCTCACATGCAGACGTCCCACAATGCAGAAACTCATCTCAGGGACCCCATGAACCAAATTTAAGCTTATCTTACCTTATCTCAACTCATGAAGTCATTTTTTTATTCTTTTACAACTTTAAGCAAGTCTACAAATTTGCTGGGCGGCACGGTGGCGCAGTGGATAGTGCTGTCGCCTCACAGCAAGAAGGACCCGGGTTCGATCCCTGGGTGGGGTGACTTGGGAAATTTCTGTGTGGAGTTTGCATGTTCTCCCCGTGTTCGCGTGGGTTTCCTCCGGGTACT
>JAOVYV010000045.1:21603041-21618482 GCA_025674545.1 Hassar affinis | reverse complement strand
ATATAATAAAAATAGTAAATAAAAATATATATGATTGAAATATATTAAATAATAAATAGTATATATATATATATTAAATAACATTAATTTAAAAAAATATATAACATATTAACAGCTCATTTACACCTTTAAGTCTGTGTATAGAAATGTGTATGAGCTGGTGTTCAGATATCTGTACTGAGGGGCTCATCTGAATTTAGTTTATAGTTAAAGGGGTCCATAAGTGCAAAGATTTGATCTAAATGATGCTCTGATATTATTATTAACTAAATTAATAAATAAAAAACTACTGTAAGACTAAACACACTGTACACTGGTGTTGCTAACATGATTCAAAGGTGAAAAGTTTCTCAGGTAATACCAGAGAGTGAAACATTAACAGAGCCCCACATACTGCACATGAATACAGTATTATTATATTACAGTATATTATAGCACAGTATATTATATACCGAGTGCATCGTGTCCTGCTGTGACACACCACAGGGCCTAAGTGTATTAGCTCCATTTCTCAAACAGGAGTCCATACTGACACAAGACACCTTGAAGACTCACCGTCTGTTTTCCTCGCTTTCACTCGACTGCTCGCTAACAGGAGGTCGAAATGAACGTACAGTTTAAATAAACAGAAAGGTCAGCTCACCTGGGACTGCTGCTGAAACCCGTCTACTGTGAGCTGCCTCGTCGTTTTGGTGGATTTCCAGTCGTTTGCTTGATACCGATATCAATTACTCTAAAGCAGGTTAGGAAAGAGGCGGGGACACGAAAGTAATCAGCGTGGCAGTCGTCATGTACTAACCAATCAGATTACAGAAACTGCACCGTGTGACCAATCAGGGAGTTAGGTGGGCGGGAAAAGGCGCGGCTTCTGGGACACCAGGAAAAAAAAACTTTTCCGAAACTTGAATAAGGACACGTGATGAGAAGCGGTCATGTGACGCGGGGCCACGAAAAGTTAAAACCTCGCGAAGTATTCTGCATTCCAGACGCTGTCTAGCAACATTTAATCAACGTTCAAAGGTCAAATAAAAAAAGTTACTTCCTAAACGTGTTCTCGTGTTCTGAATTGACCTTTATGTACATTTGGCAGCGAGTTGCTCACACAGTGTCTCACAAATATCAGCTTTCAGCAGCAACCCACGGAGAGCCTCGCATTTTAGTGTGTTAGATCAGGTGCTACATTCAGTCCACAGACCAACTAAAGTCCTTAATGTTTACCTCTTGATAGATAGAAAGGGAGAACTAGTAATCCAAGAAGGTGCCTTAGATAATGGCTTGGCACTTACCAGGAAGCCAAGGCAAACTCTATAACCATAAACACACAACTGTTAGGGTGGGTATGGCTTCAGAGTATGTCAACAATTAGAAAGTGAAATGATTAATGAGGATCTGAAACATAGTGTTTGTGCATTACAGCTGAAATAACACAGCACACATTATGAACTTTGTAGAAAAATGCAGCTTGGTATGATCTAGCAGCTGGCAAAATACTTGCCGAGTTGCCGAAACATGCAGACCATCTTTGTTCTTTAAAATGATGTGTAAAATGTAACATTTTCAACAGTAAATCAGGAGCCGCTTCTTCTGTACCAGCATTTACAAACTGGCAAAGATGCTCTACCAGCTTGTCCAGCCTGCCCCGGGTTTTGGTCGCTGGTCAGACTAAGCTGGATTTGCTTTCCTGCAAGGAACGGAGTTCATGCAGTGTTCAAGTACCAAATTAATCCGTTCCAAACAATTTAAGGACAGTGATACAACCCCTGGCTAAATTAACCCCTGGGAACAACCAAGACCTTTTGCTGTGCTCTGTGCAGGATTTCCTGCTCAAAGGAATTTTAGAATCCTTTCCATTGTTTCAGAGGACAGTTCTCTTATTGGGGCCATGCCGCCTTAGACTTTTAGCAATGCAAATTACAAGGTGATTCAAAAAATTTTTCCTCAACATTAAGTGATCATCTATTTTTTTCCTTTATTTGATCTGGGAAATATATTTCATTAATTCCAATTTAATTTAATTTCATTTCTGCATTTCTGTGATTGCTTTATTTGCTACAAAGTAAAAAAGCTGAGTGAACATCCCATGTATGGCTATATTCATAATTTTTGCCTGTGGTTGTGTATACTGAATCATGTTTACTATTTATTATTATTATTATTATTATTATTATTATTATTATTATTATTATTATTATTTATTTTTATTTTTTTTAATAGCAGTAATCACACAATACCATATATGACTATGGATAGCATTTATTAACTTAAGATAGACAGGACATGAATTAAGAAGAACACAAAAAAAATCCAAATCTGGGCATAACTAAAACCAAATTATGAGTACTAATTATATACCATGTTTATACCATTATATATGATCTTTTGATTAGATCTTTAGTAAAAATCAGTACTTGTAGATATATAGCCCAGATTTGTACATGTGTTACAATAAGTTCAGCACCCTCTAATCAGGTTTCTGTATTTGAATAAAATGCACAATGAAAATTAATTAAAATAGTGGGTCGTTGCCAGATTTCCAAGTGTCTGGAAATTTCCCTCGTTTCCCATAGAGGCAGGGAAACTTATGATTAGCCTTCATCACCACCACGCTGACACAAGAATCGGGCTTCTTGATGACCTCACACCAGTCTGGATAATCTACTGGCTGTGGATTGCTGTTAAGGGAAGATGTAATACCATTAGTGTTTATTAACTGCTTACAAATAGATTCTAAATTTCTGTATTTGAAAAGTCTTAAACTCTTTTAAGAGTTTTTAAATATAGGTCAAAAAATGGTCAGTCGTCCTGTACATATATCATATGCGGTTGCAAAATTATGCAACATAAATGATTGTTTTTTTGTTTATTTTACATTCTCATAATGCACAAATATTTGCGCTTGTTGGATAAATCCCTGGACTTAATTCATTTAATTCATGTCAGTTTAAACAATTAAAATACCACCTATTCATTATCATACCTGTCATATAATTATTATTGATGAAGTCTTGATAGTGATAGTCCAGCATTGCTGCACTTTGCACATTAAAGGCCAGTTTGGTGTAAATGAGTTTTGGAAAAAAAAAAAAAGAAAGTGCCCAGCACAACGAGTTGAATCACTTACTGATCACAGCAACCCACTCCAAAGGGTTCCATGCACACACAGTGGTAGCAGTCATTAGTGATCCAGCTGTCACCGATACCGAAGACCTGACCCTGATATTCACAGCTCCCTGTGCAGCAATACATGGTAATCATTCAATAAAATCAACCCAATTTAAGAAAAGAGTGTACAATGCATGATGCACCAATTGAATTGAATATATAATTCAGCTGATGCAGAAACTGTAGTTTCACTAGAACTACATAATTGCCGGGTACATTGGACAAAATATAGTAAATATATTTGTAGTAGTAACGATAAAAAATTCAAATGATGCTACATTGTACATTATGGTCAATATAATAGTCTACTCATTGCAGTCACACACACACACACACACACACACACACACAGACGTGCACAAGTGGTCAGTTACAGCAGGAGATGACAGGCCTGTCTCACAGACATGAACACGCTCATACGCAAATGTACCTTTAGTGTTGAAGGTGCATTCTCCGTTGCTGTAGTCTGCTAAAGATGGAGCAGCTGTACTCAGCAGACACACAGCCACCAGCAGCGCACTCGTGCCAACAACATCCATGACTCCCATCTGCAAAACAGGGCCAAAAGTTACACATACATTAATCATGTGTATTACTTAGCAGTGTCATTATAATAGACAATATTAAAATCTCAGAAAGGCAATTAAGGACCAACACCTGGAATAAGAAAACTGACAAGAACCTTGGTGAACGTTTAGTTTAAAGTAATTTGCTTCTCTTTAAGTGTCTCTTTTTCTGCAGTGTTCTTTTGAGGTCTCACTGTATGTTGCTCTGTCCTGCCTTCTTCTGTCACTCCTGTTCAGGAGCATCTGACCAAGCTGTGACGGGTTTCAGCTGTAACCCCTAGTATTTATATGTTTGTGTCTGACCCTCCTTTATGTTCAAGACACAAAAAGCTCTTCCTTTCATGCACGCACACAAAAGGTTTCAAGTAATGCTAGTACAATAACTCCATGTTTACACATCTGATTTGAATATAATGACTGACTGTGACTGTAGGTATCATTACTATCCAATAAAAATCCTGGCTGTGGGAAAGAGATTTCTGCGCATTTCAAACAGTAAACACTTCTATCACAGAAAAAATGTGTATCAATGTATTTGTGTGTCTGAGGGTGTGATGATTCAAAATGTGATGATATGTTTAAATGTAGTTGCCTATAATGATCAACTTTATTCACAAGCTGAGGTCAGTCTTTCAGTTTAAAATATAAATTCTTTCTTACACACTAATTATCATATTTTTTCATAACAATTCATTGATTTATGAACTTTGCCTTTTGAATTGATGCATTGTTCTAAATCATCATTGTTACCCCCCTATGAGTGCCTACATATCATCAAAACAAATAAAACGTTTTTAATAACAGTACAATAACCATGCTAGTTAAACAATTTATTGATATTGACTATGTAAATATAGTATCATTTATCTGGCCCATTATCCAATGATAATGCATCATGTTGATGTTAGATTTTCTATAGTGACTTTTGGCCAAGTAAGTTTAATACATGTTTTAGCCTTTTAGGCAAAACCGAGAAAGCAGGGGCTGATAGTGAGATAATGTGTTTACCATGCTTATCTGACTGCCTACAGTTTGTATGCACTTCTTTCCTTTTAATTACCCCCATAATAAAGTGAATCACTGTGTGTGTGTGTGTGTGTGTGTGTGTGTGAGACAATGTCTGATATTTGTGTGATATAAGGAAATGTTTTTTTTGTTTTAGATTTTAACAAAATAATAATAATAACAACAACAACAACAATAATAATAATAATAATAATAATAAAAGAGCTATTTCATTACTGAAGTTAAGGTTAGGGTTCGAGTTAGCATTCATTAGTCGCAGTAATAATTATGTCAATGGAATGTCCTCATTTTAAAATCTAGCACTAATTCCAGCAGCTATTTCATAAGAAGCCTTTAAGGAAAAGAAGCAATCCTGATATTTGCTGCCTTAATCCAAATCAAATGTGGATTTAAATGAGTGCTCTCATTTTTAATTATTTGATTTGGTTTTATAATTCATTGTATTATCTCTCTGTTTCACATTTACTAGATTCATATAAAGGCTGGCAAATTAAAATGGGAATGATAAATAACAAATGTTGAAAGCATGAGTGCTTTAAAGCAATAATAAAAGTGCTGGGGATCTGCTTAGTAGGCATATGGGGAAAGCTGTTTTCATAAACAAAGACATGAAATTTCAAGGCTGGTGTGGCTTTGGGGCATGAGTTTGAGTCATGTAATATGTTAATCTCCATCCTTTCAGTACATGTTCATATGAATAAAAACCAGTCGAGGACAAACACATGGCTGTGTGAACTTTTTGAGTACTGTTTTCAGATGTGTTTGCACCCCTTCATTGTAGCCTACTGCAAGAAAAGATTTGTGATGCAGTCCCTAAACATGCTCCTAAGTGTTCTCGGTTATTTTTTAAAACATTTATATAGACCTAGAAAAAGAAGTTTGAGGTTTTATAAAGTCAGAGTTTTGGTGCTAATTCACTACACTTATAAATAAAACAGTTGATGACTATATTTTACACTATATTATTTATTACATTATAAGATAATCCACTTTTATTGTTTTTGCTATTGCCAAAGCAACTAAGATCTTCCATGATCTACCAAAACCATGTTGAATTAAAGCCTTACCTTCTGTCTCATATTGCTTTATATGATCTTTTATTTTTTTTTAATGTTTGGAAGACAACAATGCACAATGTATACATAAGAAGTTGTTCAGTCAAATCAATATGCTTTTCAATACAGATTTTTTTACTGAAGTTATTGAAGGCCTTGTGTCATTTGAGGTCTGCATAAAACCTCTTTGAACACTCATAAAACACTTTTAAATACAATTTATACAATTTTAAACCTCTTTCTAAAATAGTTTGAAGACAAACAAGGGCAGATGGAAGGACTGTCAGAAACACCACGTTGACATCAGTACATCCTGGCCTAATTAGTGGTAAAAACCTTCTCGTGATTGAGCAGTACCTTTCCACACCATATCCTTCACTTTTTAAATGTTCGAGGATAAAAGCTGGAGATGATGAAATGTGAAGATGAGTTGTGCCAGGCTCTATAGGAATATGTCTGATATTTAGTTGATGTGATATGAGCAAAACAACCGAATATCAAACATATCAAATAGCCCCTGGCCTGCTGCTGATGAGCCTGGTACCAAAAACAAAACACAGGGCTTCAAAGAGATGTGATGTGATCACTGTTTACTCAGACTATAGGAGATAAATAAGGGGATAAGCAAGAAAAAGAGACTAGAGGAAGGGTAAGAGCAGATAAGGGATCTGTACAAAGAACAAGAATAATGTCTCCTGTACACTACACACACCACACAGTATAACAATGAAACAGCTGCTAATGGCCATTATAAATCACACCAGTTACAGCACAATATTAGCAAGAACAACAGAAGAAGTCAAACCATTAAACCAATGCACCATGCAAGCAAAATAGTGGTAGTAAACACAATAATTAATCACACAGGCAGAAAACTTACCATGTGGTGGAGACACTTTGTCTACATCCTTCTCACTACTAAAGCAACCGTGTACCACACGCATGCTGGAAAGAGCTGGAAATTAAACAAGTCCATATAATGTGGTGTGTAGTGCATTAAAAAGTCTGTGAGTATGTGAAAAGTGTCACTCAGATGGGCATTTATATACATGTCCCTGGCAGAGGTTTTGCAGCCCACACACACATGGGTTAATTAGAAGCGTATTGATCAGTGAGCCCGCGGCTCTTCGTCCTGCATTAGGTTGATCAATAAATGTGATTTCACACACATGCACAGAAAGAGGAAGAACAGGCAGGACAGTCACTCCAGGCATAGAGTTCCCTTATCAATATCATAATGATCAGGTCCATTCCACACTGCTGTCCCAATAAGCATTACATCCATTACTACTGTACCACAGTGCCATTATGCTTTTTGGGACTTTTTTTAAAAATGAATTTCCAACTGAATTATTTATAAATTAAGGTTAAGCGATTTAGATAGAAATAAATGTAAGACAATTTTGCAGCAATCAACAGAAATGAGTTTGTTTGCTTGTTTACTCTGTTTGTGATCTCTGCCTAATTTATCATTTCAAATTTTCATTCATTTATCATTACAAATTTTCATTTAAAGGTTGCCAGCCTGCCTTTTTCACGATTACTGTGCAATATCCTTGCATTTCCCAAGGTCATATTTGAAATCTATACAGCATGCTTAAATATTGCTCCACTAATTAGTAGACATGTTTTATATAGTTTACTTAGTAAAGAGAGTACTGTACTTTATAAAACAGCTCCTGATTATTTTTTATCCAATAAGACATGTCATTTCCCTCTTACTGTGAGCTTCCTCTCTTATTGTTGGAGAAATGAACATGGGTGTATCCATTTTGTGACTCTGCCTTTCATTGTTGTTCCTTTTATTTAATCATTTCTTTTAATGTCAATTATTTCAATATTCATCTTCCTCGTTGTATTTCCTTTTTTCTTATTTGTGCTTAACTGGACCAGAACAGTCCTAGGACAGGCACGTTTAATTAACAGCAACAGGCCTACTGCCTGATTTTTGAAGTTTAATTTAATTGGAATTTAGTAGGACATCTTCCTACTTAACTTGTGCCCTTAACTTAAACACTCAAAAGATGAAAAAGAAACAGATTTTGTGCCACTTTACTTTCATTCGTCAGTCAGGAGATTTGGAAAAGAAACAAATTCCTTAAAAATATAATAGCTAGTAAAGAATCATATTCATATAAAGAATTATAATCATATTCTCTCTCTTTCTCTCCCATTTAAACCATCAGTTACATCCTGCTTCTCAGAATTATATACATAACCATTGTCAAATTTTATTTCAGGTTATAGTTCTAGTTAGGATAGTTAGGATAAAATACTAGGATAAAATGTATAAAATGTTAGGTATTAAATGTAGGCTACATTGATGTGGAAGTGATCACACAATAAAACAATCAGAATTAATGAGCTGTGTTCAACAGACAAAAGTGAATCTTGGGGAAATGTGCAGGTGTAAGGTAGAATTGTATTGGCTTTTTCCTCCTCCCTCTGCTGTGGTTATTACCCAAAGTCCTGCTGTACGGAGTGACCTTCTGAGTGAGGTGAAGCGGAAGAGGATGCCACTAATTGCACAGCCTAATAGTGAGCCTGAGGGCAGCATTGTCATTGGTGGAGCGGGACAGGAATATAGGGATAAGGGAGGAGTGCAAACACATGCTCACTCAATACATTCTCGCATGTTCAGCAGGAGGTTTTAGACAAAGGCAACTTTTATTTGAACTTTCTGTCATTATATCTCCAGCGGGCATGACCCAGTAAAACATCCACACAGACTGTCACGCTTCAAATGTAATAAAATCAACAGAATTCAGATACGGTTGGGAGAAAATAAGAGAAAATAAAAACCGTCAAGGATTTTTCTTTAGAGGTTAAAATGCTTCTTTATTAATATGATACATACTGTACTTGAGAAAGTGTGTTCGTTTAATTCACCTAAATGCCCACTATTTATTGGAACACTGTTATTTAGCAATATGATGGATGAGGCACACAATCAATTCTGATTTTTCTAAAAGATGATGAGATTTTATAAGAACAGTGTAAAATGTTCTTTTTACATCAACCTTACATTAAAATCTTTTTTTCAATAAAAAGTGCAGATGTATATCACTGGTGTACATCTGTTTATAGGATCTAGTGATAGTGTACCATTAAACCCATTATTTGGGATGCATAACTGGATGTTAAGAATCTTGTTGTATGGGGTTAAAACGTGTACATTTCACAATATTCTTTTTTTTCTGACAGGATAAATGTTAGAGAGGTAAAAACACCACAAACAACATTTTCTGAAAGTTACCTTGAACATACAGGGGTGCTTGAAAGTTTGTGAACCCTTTGGAATTGTCTATACTTCTGCATAAATTTGGCCTAAAACATCAGATTTTCACACAAGTCTTAAAAGTAGATAAAGAGAACCAAATCAAAGAAATGAGACAAAAATATTAGACTTGTTCATTTATTTATTGAGGAAAATGATCCAATATCACATATCCGTGAGTGGCAAAATAATGTGAACCTTTATTTAGTATCTGGTGTGACCGTTCACCGTTCCAAAACTTTCAAGCACCACTGTAGACTTGTTACAGAAAGAGTAGGTACAGACCCATGTTCTCACCAGACACCTTTTTTTATTACAATTCAACAAATCTAAGAAAGGAAGTGTACTTTATGAACTGCACTGTTGGACTGCAATGGTTGGTGTGGTGAGTTTCAGTGAAGTTTCAGAATGGTTTGTGTCACTATGGAGAGGAACGCTGAGGTAATGGGCTGAGGATGATGAGGGCTGACAGCAAGAAGGTCAGAACATTTTGTTTAGTCGATGTGAACTGGCACACATGAGAGTGTGTGTTCTGGAGCCTGAAGGAGAACCAACCTTGTGCACACACACACACACACACACACACACACACACACCAAATTAAAGAAAATTTACCCAGTACAAGACAGGTAAATCATAATATTGCAGCTGCTACATTATCACACACCCATACACACACAAATACTGTACATAATGACTTACCTCCATAAGCAGATTAAGAATAAGAATAGACTTAAGAATAGGCTACTTTCCAACATTCACTTAAACACTCACACACACAAATTGGTCTTGCTATACTTGTGAGGACTTTCCATTGACATAATTAGCTAATTAATGCTATGCCTAACCCAAGCCCGACCCTTAACCTCAGTAATGAAAAGACAACTCTTGGCTCTTTTATTTTTTTATTTTTGTTAAACGCTACAAAAAAACCCTCTTTTCCCTTATAGGGACCAGCAAAATGTCCCTGCAACATCAAAAATATCAGATATTCATATCCTTGAGAAGACCACAAAGACATGGTATATATACACACACATATATACACAACACACACATACATTCCCAAAATCACACTCCCCAAAAAACTGGCCAGACACAGAAACAAAAGGACAGGTGCTTCTCTTGACCTACTCCATTGTAATCCTTTCCCCTTATTTGTTTACTACATTTTCTTAATTTGTTGATTTTGTTTTAAATGAAGGCCAAATGAAAATTTGTTGTTATGCACTTCGCGATCAGGTTTGTGACCATGTGAAAAATAGGTACTAGATGCCCATTAATGAGAAGATAAGGTTTGTTTTTGTACATTAAATTTAGTTTTCTGCAAAAGTCTTATAGGGTGGTGGCTGATATTCTACTAAATATACTTGTGCTTAATATACTTTACTGTACAAATGGGGCTATGCCACAGACTGGAAAGGATCTGGAAAATGTTCTGTAAGCCTAGAACTCTTTTATAAGAGCACTTCTGGATTCTAGCATGACAGATTTCTTCAACACCTATATACAGGATGTCACAGATAATTGTTTACAATGTGTATTAATCCTCTTACTGTGATGTATAGAACACAAAATGCAAATGCTGCAACTGAGTGTTTGCCAAATACAAAAATCTCTTTTCTGACCTTGCAAAATAGAAATGTGCCATCAACAAGCATAAAAAACAGAAGACTTATCAAAGCACTTAATAAGTGACCAAGAAAATAGAAAGAAATCTACACATTAGTATAACTTTGTATGCGTGTATGTACATAGGTATCACTGTGTATGCGTTTTGTTTGATATAAATAATTAAGACTTGTGTTTTAGCTTTTTAGTTTGGTGATTTATTTCCTATTTATCTTCTCCGCCCCTGTCCTCACAGCTTCAAGCTCTTGACGTATCTTTGGAGCTCCTGACTTTGCCTCTTTTTAGGCTGTTTTAGGAGCTTTTTGGTCCGCTGATTGGACAACCACAATACCACATAGTTTCCTGTTAAAAAAAAAAAACAAACAAAAAATGATTTTTATTTATTTTAAATATCATACCACATTTCTTTTGGACATTAAGAACATTAACAAAGCACTGGTGCAAACCCCTTCACTAAAACTATTTACACTTCACCCACATATACTGTAGTTTAAACAGTTTACTCACTTGCACCTTTTCTCGTCTGATATATAAAACCTTGCTTTCCTATGTATCTAAGTGCTTTACACTGCACATACACCTTGCAATAAAAGTATCCAGAATGGATACAGTGTGGTGTAAAAGGTGTAAACTCTTTATAATTCTATTATACTAAAAGTGGATTATTCTCAACCCTTAAATCAGAAAACATGAAATACTGAGGGCTGCGATACAGTGGATACAAGGAAATTAAGCATAATAAAGTATTCTGGCTTATCTGGTCCATCACTGGCATCTTTGCTAGAGAAACCTACCTAGTCTACCTAGTTTACCCAGCATGTCATAAAATGAGGGTTTATGAATTATATTGTGAAAATGTGAATGCTAGACGGAAGATGGAGCATAAGTAAATCACTCAGGCAATCTGAGTTAACATACTGGTTGTACCTGGGTATCAATACTAGGGTAATGAATACTCATTTGCATTTACACCTGCTAATTACACATGGTGTTAACTGCATTGTGATTTATGCAAAATAGACAAACAACCAACTTAAATAATAACAAACAATGTATATAACCACCACTGATGATCTTATCATGCAGTCTGGCCTTATAATTATAATGATCAGGAGACTGCTGAAATGTGTTTTAATAGTCAGTAATATAAATGTCAATTAGTCAGTTTAGTACCTATTCTTATTAAGTGACATATTGCAAAAGAGGCAACGGTCAGAAAAGACCATGCTTTCAATAAGCCAATAGGTATTTGCCCAACAAAGGCTTTACAGGCAGCTGTACAAACCTGTTTCTTAGCCAAACAAACCATTAACAGAACTGGTAAATCTCAAAAATAGCCCAGATCATCTTCTCATACAGAGCACAAAAATAAAACATCGACTCCAGCATAATACTCACATCCCATCTGCGGATGACTTGTTGATGTAGTCACACACTTTACTGCGCTGCTCAGCTTCTTTTTTGAGGTTGACTACCTGCTCCTTCAAACTGGCCATCTTCTTCTGAAACTCAGCTGTCCACGATGAGACAATGGGTTAAAATGGGTTAAAACATTTCACTGAATAATCTGTATTTCACACAGCTTTAACTCCATAGAAAATACTGCATTTTCCATTTAAAATGATCCAAATGAAGAATCAGACACTGAAACGTGGGTGCATTAACCAACCATGGCCACATGCAGTCAGTGTTCAACTGCACATAATGTCGGTGATTGTTAAGAGTTTCAGGTTAATCTTGTTAAACCTTTGGTAATTTAGCTGTGTGCTCATGACGAGAAGTTTGACTTAACAGGTTTCAGTGTAAATGTATTTCCACTGTCTATTTTTGTTAACTTTGTTGAATAAAGCTTTGGGTTATGGACCTTCTTCCCTGGACATAATCACACTGGATTAAAAATGAGCTGTACTATCAAAAGTATGCATAAATGAACTCTGACAAACCAGTACTCACTGTCACTTTTGTTTTTCTCTGTATCAAGAGCTCCAATGTCAGCCTTGATCTGATTCTGGAATGAAAATAAAAACAGATTTTGGAAGATGGTGACAAAAAGCCATACAACACATGACTATGTCTCATTCACCAGTCTACCCTGTACACTCTCAGAACTAAAATGATACGTTCCTAATCACTGAGGTGGCACTCATATATTCTTAGTCTTTAAGAAGTCAAATGAACTGAAGTATTAGATTTTTATATTAGAGCTTTAACAGTACACCCTGTACACAGCTGCAGGTAAAGATACCCAAGCTACTAAATGTACAAAAAGTGTACACTTGAGGCTTGAGACCAATTTCTTTTTAACAACCCAATGTTGCATATCCAGTAAGAGACTACGCTGCTGGAAATGGACCAGCTTGCAGCAGTAACTCTTTGCTACAAGAAGACTAAATGCAATAAAGTTTTCTGTGCTGGTTTTGCTGGTCTGTCTTTGACCCCCTCCCCCCGAACCCTGATCCATCTCCTCCCTTACCAGCTCACTGTTGCATGTGTTCAGCTCAGCGGTTTTTGCATCTGCAGCCTCCTGAGCTACTTTGACTTCTGCCGTAAGGTCCTCAACCCGTTTCTTGGTAGAGGTCAGTCTTCTGTTGGCCTCGTTGATATGGATCGTGAACTCCTTCAGCACATCAGTGGTCACTTTGAGCTTCACGCTCTCCAGATAGGAGCTCTTGGACAGCTGGATCTCCATGTTCCTCCTTGAGTGAATGATGCCCAATAAGCCCAGGGTGAACACCACTAACAAGATAAGCACCACAGCCAGGGATCTCATGATGAACTTCAGGAGGAAATGGAAAGAAGAAGAAGAAGAAGAAGAAGAAGAGCAGCAACTGGAAATGCGTCTGTAATAGAGTTCAGCGTCACCTCCCTCAGGAAACAGGAACTGTTGCACTCAGACTCGTTGCGTTTCTTCTGTTTAAGGTAACTGAAAATAAAACGCGTGGATTTCAAATCCTGTTTCTTGGACTGTTTTTGAAATAAATAACTGACTAAATGACTTTGAAAAAAAAAACCTTTACACCCGAGCTGCAGACTAGTTAAAGCCACACGAGCGGCGAGAAGCAGAAAAGATCAAAACCGCACCTGCTGCAGGCTCCGCCCACTGCCAGCGCAGGTACACAGACGGTGTCTGTTTCGTAAATGTCCTGCCGGAGAGCCAAGCGTCCCTGCTGTGTCTTTGAGGCATACATGACAATGATTCACGTTAATCGGGTTTCTTGTGTGAACTCGATGAGCTCGATGAGCAGGTCTGCGCGTATCCTGTGGCGCTGTGTTACTCTGATACACCCTGTAGAGGCTGAGTTAAGATATACTGGTGCATCAGGTGCACTGGGACATCCGAACTTATTAACGTTTATTTTCTGGTCTGATAAGCTGAAATTTACATCACCATGATGGACAGCTCAAAGGTACACTTAAAAACCATGAATTCTGGCTTTGCAAATGATATAAATGGCCTTCCTATGATGGCTAGGACTAATTGCCGTGGACAGTTTTTTGCATTCTATCAGTCAAAACTTCAACAAAGTAGACTTCATGTTAAAACTTTAATGAATTCACTGGTTACAATTGCAGTTTATTTTATTTTTTTTTACCATGGGCTACAGTGCCGTGACAAAGTATTTGCCCCCCTTCCCAATTTCTTCTATTTTTGCTAATTTGTCACATTTAAATGTTTCATATCATCAAACTAATTTTAACCTAAGATAAAGACAACAGGAGTAAACCCAAAACACACTTTTTAAACGATTGTTTCATTTACTGAAGATAAAGATTGATTCAAAACATACAACCCGAATTCCAATGAAGTTGGGACGTTGTGTAAAACATGAATAAAAACAGAATACGAGGATTTGCAAATCCTTTTTACATTACATTACATTACATTACATAGCATTTAGCTGATGCTTTTATCCAAAGCGACTTACAAGAGTAATTGAAGCATATAGATTTATGGTACACATAACTAGGGCCAGAGGGAGGCCAAGAGTAGTTTAGAGTAGGAAGGGATTAGAAGGAGGGAAAAAGAGGTTAGAGCGGTTAATTTATTAAGAGGTGTTAGGAGAGCAAGTGCTCTTTGAAGAGTTTTTTGAAAATAGCGAGGGACGCCCCCTGCTCTGGTAGTGGTCAGCAGCCTGTTCTTTCCCATTCTTGCTTGATGCAACTTCAAATGCTCAACAGTCTGAGGTCTCCATTGTCATATTTTGAGCTTCATAATGTGCTGCACATTTTCAATGGGAGACAGGTCTGTCTAGCACCCACACTCTTTTACTGTGAAGCCACGCTGTTGTAACACGTGCGGAATGTGGCTTGGCCTTGTCTTGCTGAAATAAGCAGGGGCGTCCCTGAAAAAGTTATTGCTTGGATGGCAGCATATGTTGCTCCAAAACCTGTACCTTTTAGCATTAATGGTTCCTTCACAAATGTCCATGTTACCCATGCCATGGGCACTAACACACAGCCATACCTCATCAGAGATGCTGGCTTTGTCCCAGAGGACATGATGTCCATAATTTCCAAAAACAAAATGTGGACTCATCAGACCACAGGACACTTTTTCCACTTTGCGTCCATCTCAGATGAGCTTGGGCCCAGAGAAGCCGGCTGCATTTCTGGGTGTTGTTGATATATGACTTTTGCTTTGCATTGTAGAGTTTTAACTTGCACTTGTAGATGGAGCGACAAACTGTGTTCACTGACAATGGTTTTCTGAAGTGTTCCTGAG
>JAOVYV010000045.1:21539886-21549908 GCA_025674545.1 Hassar affinis | reverse complement strand
CATGCTCTTCATCATATAGCTTGTGAAGTTTACTAGTCTCAGTCCACTACTACATTACCTGGGTTCCACTATATATAGAAGCAGGCTCTGGTTCAGACTGGTCTATAGCACAGAATGCACTCTTCTCAGATTCAGATTCAGATTCAGAAAACTTTAATCATCCCCAAGTGGATATTTTGAATTCTTTACACTTCTTTGTCTGTGACACACACTTTAGCTAACATGTCTGATTAAGAGCCTGGGCTGCATGCCTACTGTTGTCACTGCAATCGATGTGGTAGCATAACACAAACCTAACAACCTTCAGCTGTTTCCCATATCAAGAATGGATCCTTAAAGGCTGTATCTAGGATTCTAGCAGTCTAGGATGCTACATCATGGAATTGTCATCAAAATGCAGCAAAGGATGTCTGATGTCTAGGATCCTTTGACATCGACCAAGGATCACAGCCTTTAATTCAGAGAATTTTCAAGGATGCCTAAACATACCAGTGGTTTTCTTAAATTAACCACAATCCCATGTGCACATACTTTAAACTGTAGCATGGAATTAAAGGTCAGAACTCATTTTGGTCATTTGGGATTAAGCATTAGATTATTTAAAATAGGGAGGGAACAGTTACTGAACCTTAAAGAAATAAAGTTAAGCTTTGATTTGTGTGATCTTTTACAAAGGGAGAAGCATTATCTATTTTTGTTTCAATAGCTTAGGAAAACAAATTTGATAGAGAGAAAATAGCTTTATTTTCTTAATAATGATATACACTCCATTCCAGTTGGTGGTGGTAGTGCACCCTAAAGTTATTTGCCAACCACCATACAAATCAAGAAGAAGAAGGCAGGACTTTTTCAGTGACGCACAGCTGCACACTCCCTAGACTGTTCCATTGGGGTGTTCTCCAAATGCTTGGAAGGACCTGACTACCAAAGGAAGGAAGGACTGACCTACCAAAGACATGTCCTTGTAATTGGGAAACAGTGTTTATCTTATGTACATTTTGATATTTTCATAAACATTGTATTCAGGGCTGTGTCCTTTATTTGGTTTGTCTTTAGTTATCCTGACATGTCTGCCTTGAGTGTCATCTGGACAAATATGGACAGCCTTAGGTGTCTTGACTATGAATAACAAATATCAAAACAAAAACACTTTACAAATCAAAGTATCTTTGCTAGTCTCACTCCACACTTAAACTTACTGATGACACTGAAATAAACTGATGACATTTAAATAAATGTGTCTGTCTTGAAACAGTACTGTATGGGTGGTTAAAACGTGTTTGCTACATAATGATAAACTTAGAGATGCTGCATGGACTGTGTTGTGTATGCTTATAGTGTTCCAAATATTTTTTTTAGATTTATACATAAATATATGTGCATATTCAAACCCTAGTGCTGCTCTTTCCCTTTCATTCAGTTTCTCTCTTTTTCTTGGCTCCTTTTCTGTTTATTGTCCTCCTTCTTTATAATTTTATGAAGAATCTTGTGACTCTAAAGAAAATGTTTGGGTTTGCTTTTAATTGGGAAAAGTTGCTTTCATCTGAAACTGTGTTTCTTCTTTTCTGTCTTTGTATTTATGTCACCCAGGTCATCTTAAAAAGCCCGTTTCCACAGAACCATCTATTCCTTTCCCTCTTGCACATCCAACCATGGACAACATCCTTGCCATCTGTCACTATGGTAATCTTCGCCCTCGGTATACTAGGAACATGCTACCAAGTGATGGCTTTGGTTACCTGTACCGCCAGGCCACTGCTGTCAATCAGTTGGAGTCCTTGTTCACTGTGTGTTGCAGTAATGGCACTCAGGATGAAGAACTGACTCTGTGTTGTGCACAGCAGGCGGTAAGAACAGAAGCTAACTGCTCCTTACAGTTGTGTTCCATAATTTCCTATTTAGTCACCTGATGTGTAGGTCACAGGACTGAGTTAGGCTTTAAATGAATAATCAATACTGCTTGATGCACTGACTTTTCACATTGAGATTTGAGATTTGCTAAACTTTTGCATATGCGTAAACAGATGCACACATAATAAAACACCCAAAACAATGTGCAAGCTGATTTACTAACAGGTAATCTTTATCTTTATCTTTCAGAAGCATGTGGTGTCTGTCTTGTGAGTCTGGATTAATGAATATGCATTTTAGACCATTTCTACCTAAAGGGGCAAAAAATGGTGGTGTCAAAGCAGAGTGATTCATTTTGCAGATGCAGTGACAATTTACTAAGCTTGACAGTCACTTTGGGACTTCTGGGAGAGTGCATGTGCAAAGTAAACTTTGAAGAGCATGTATTAAATCTACAGAGGCATATTTGATCTAGTGATGAGAAGATTAGATTTCAGTAATGAAGAGAAGGTTTATTCAAATCATGCCTTAGTAAAATAATAAGGACTTTTCTTTATTAACACAAAAATTTTGGTTTTATAATCAATAATCACAGAAGGTTCACACATCAGATGTCTACAGGTTTTCCATCAAATTCTCTTTATCAGCATAGCCTAATGCACATTTATGTCTCTTCTCCTTTATTAATGTATTTTTTGGCCAGTTTCACAATGCATTTTAGTCCATGTAACACTTGCATTTCTAGTATAAACCAACCAGGCAATTGTATCTTGATAAACAATGTTGACATTTGTTTCAATCAAACACAAACCTTAATATTATATCCTGTTGTTTACCTACTTTCTCTCCATTGTGTTACCTGATAACACTGCATGGTGTAAAATCCTCTATAATTTTGTGTTTAGTACATTGCTGTGGCACATAGAAAGACAAAAGAGTGGACATCTTTCATCTGTTGATCTTCCTTCTTCTCTCTGATTTTATGTAGTGTATTCCAACTAGTTTTTGTTTTGCAGTGGGAAAAGTCACTCTCTGTCTTCTGTGAAGAGGAATTCGGAATTAAGACCAGTCACTATCACTGCTGTACAAAGGAGGGGCCAGCAAGATGGGACTGCTTTAAGGAGGAGGCTCCAGACCAGTCATACACTCCCTCTGGCCATGAGGTGCCAACTGCACGTTCCACCACAATCCAAGGTTTTGACTTTAACCCAAGTAGCTGCCAGAAAACAAGGTATATTTCACTGATTCATACATAAAGTGTCATCTTTAAAATCAGGCTAGGTTAATCCTTGTGATTTCAATCTATAAAACTGCAAGAATCAAAAATCTAAAAATCTTGTTTATTGTCATGGAAGAATGACAAACTCAGTCTGAACTTGCTGGATATAAAAAGAGGATTTATTCATTTTTTGTATTATCAGTCATTTTTATTTATTATTTATTAGGATTTATAAGTGCAGAATGCAGATAAATGAAAATATGAGAGCACTCTGACTGTATCTTCCTCAGGGAAGGTATTAATACAGCCCAGAGAGTGATGTGTGTGTGTGTGTGTGTAAGGGCCCTGAGTCTCAGACCTGTTGCTGGGTAGCTACAAGGTCATCCCTGAGTGTGTGTGTGTGTCTGTAGAAACAAGTGTATCATATCAGCCATCAGCATGCCACCAGATCCAGCTGTCCATGAGGAAAGAACAACATAAAACACACAGAACACTTAATCATGTCTAGTCTAACAGTGACCTCTAATGCATATAATTCTTACTCGTACATATTCTAGCCACAACCCTTAGTAATAAATAATTCCTTCATAGAATATAACTTTGGGGATTTGAGATTTGACCTCTCTGCTTAAAATTTTATTACAAGCACCTTAAGGTCATGTCATGTCTCTCTTTAAACTAATTTTCTCTTTCACCACTCCTCAGTGAAACCCCTTGGATATGTCCTTGTGCAGTGATGTATGATGCATAATTAGCAACACATACTGTATCACTGTCATACAGACATATTTTCCTTTCTTCACCCAAACAGAGGTCATGTGTCTGTGGACGTGACTACTTAGAAGGGATCTCCAACTGACCAGGGAACACTTTGTATACCTAGAATACCTAGTTGACAAATGTACAAAAAACAACAACTGCAATTAGGTTAGGCAAATCCTCCAAGAGGAATTCAAGCCTATGCAGTGAACAGTATGTCAATATAGTAACCCCACCTGAGACTGTTTATAGGTGATACAGTGGAGTAGTGCCTTTATTGCTGTCTTGTAATTTGTTATAGAAATGTACTGGACTATTTTGTGGCCCTTGTGAGGGAATGAGGGAAAACTTTATTGAATCTTGTAACAGATCAATGATCTGTTGTGTTGTTCCATTAACACTGTAACACTGTCCAGAAGAATCTAACTCCTTGTGTTCAATCTATGAAAGAATTCTAATTTCCTAATGAACTGTTGTGAATGAATCACTGTTTACTGCCATGGATGTCAAAATGACAGATGCCCATTCAACTGCCTGTTCAACCTTGCAATTATTCACACCTGATATATTTGCTCATATAATGGTGTCTTTATATCATAGAGATATCACTCCCCCACCAGTGATGGAGACCGAGAAGAAGACAGAGATGGGGCAGAGATTGATGGTCCCTAATATTCCCCTGCTTTTAAGAGAGGAAGGTGGGCTATGGGTGGGGGATAAAGTGCATGATTAGTGCATGATTCTTGTTGAAGGTACAGCATTAGAAAGCTTAAAGCCTATGCCTTTTTCACATACAAGCAGCTTTTGCACTTCCTTTTTGTCAGCCCTTTAGGAAATCATACCATATCATATCAAGTCAGTCAAATTCAGAAGGATCTCATTTGTCTCATTTTTTTGCAGTAATTTCAGATTCCTCCCCCCACCCCCTGCCATGATCACTATGCATTTTGTTCCTTATTATGTAATTAATTTATTTCCTCGCTCCATAGAGCCAAACATTCCTTTCCCTCCTGCTCATCCAACCACCACCAACATCCTTGCCATCTGTAAATATAATAAGCAGCGCCCCCGATATCCTAAGGAGACTTTACCTAGAAGTGGCTTTGGCTACCTGCATCGTCAAGCCAGTGCTGTCAATCAGCTGGAGTCCTGGTACACTGTATGCTGTGCTAATAGCAACCAAGACGATAATCTCACTCTGTGCTGTGCACAGCAAGCGGTGAGAACACCTTCTGATACACATTCTGAAATATGTAATTAATAGTATTTATTTATAATCTGTCCTTGCACTTAATTTCAGTTGTTCTCTTTAAATTACTACATCAATCCAAATCATCAGCTCATTACACACCTAATAAATATCATATCAAATGTTGAGATTTGATATTGCATAAAAAACAATATTTAGGTTTATGCTAACATGTTAGGAGGTTGTTATATAAAGCCTTTGTGAATGAGGTGCAGATGAGGGCAATCAGTACTCTGGTGAGCAGGAACCAGGAAGTGCAGTCGTGTGATGCTTGTCAGCCAGGATAAGTGGCCATGAAGCATTATGAGAAGTTCTACATTGGTGGTGTAGCAGATGTGACAATCAATATTAATATCATTTAATATCATTGTTGCATAAAACATAGAAATAAAAATTAAGAATAACCTTAAAAAATACACTATATTACAGAAGTATTCGCTTGCCTGCCTTCACACACATATGGACTTGAGTGACATCCCAGTCTTAATCCATAGGGTTTAATATGATGTCGGTCCGCTGTTTGCAGCTTCAACTCTTCTGGGAAGGCTTTCCACAAGGTTTAGGAGTGTGTTTATGGGAATTTTAACCATTCTTTCAGAAGCACATTTGTGAGATCAGACACTGATGTTGGAAAAGAAGGCCTGGCTCACAGTCTCCACTCTAATTCATCCCAAAGGTGTTCTATCGGGTTGAGGTCAGGACTCTCTGCAGGCCAGTCAAGTTCTTCCACACCAAACATGGGAGCATGAAATTGTCCAAAATCTCTTGATATTGCCAGATGGAGAAGCATGATTCATCACTCCAGAGAACACATCTCCACTGCTATAGAGTCCAGTGACGGTGTGCTTTACACCACTGCATCCGACATTTTGCATTGCGCTTGGTGATGTAAGCCTTGGATGCAGCTGCTCGGCCATGAAAACCCATTCCATGAAGTTCTCTACACACTGTTCTTGAGCTAATCTGAAGGCCACATGAAGCCTGGAGGTCTGTAGCGATTGACTCTGCAGAAAGTTAGCGACCTCTGTGCACTATGTGCCTCAGCATCTGCTGACCCACTCTGTCAACCACTTCAGCCAATCACTTAGTGGCTGAGTTGCTGTCATTCCCAATCACTACCACTTTGTTACAATAACACTGACAGTTGACTGTAGAATATTTAGTAGTGAGGAAATTTCACGACTGAACTTGTTGCACAGGTAGCATCCTATCACAGTACCAGTAATACACTGAGCTCCTCTGAGAGTGACCCATTCTTTCACAAATGTTGTAGAAGCAGTCTGCATGCCTAGGTGCTTGATTTTATACACCTGTAATCGTGGAAGTGATTGGAACACCTGAATTCAATGATGTGGATGGGTAAGTGAATACTTTTGGCAATATAGTGTATCTCTGTATAGTTTCTCACTCCACACTTAAATTTACTGATGACACTGACAATAAACTGAAGACATTTAAATAAATGTGCCTGTCTTGAAACAGTATTGTATGGATGATTTAAACATGTTTGTTACATAACCATAAACTGAGAGATGCTGCATTAAGGACTGTGTGGTGTTAAATCCTCTATTTTGTTTCTGGTTTTGCTATGGCACTTAAAAAGACAAACCAGCAAACAGCCTTGAATGTTAGTATTTGCACACATCTCATCTCTGAATGAACCTGGCCTTTGGTTCTTTTGTTGCTTCCTATGTTTATCTTCATCTTTTTCTCTGATTTCATGTACAGTCTAATGTTCCAACTAGTGTTTTTGTTTTGCAGTGGGAAAAGTCACTTTCTGTTTTCTGTGACGAGGAATTCAGCATTAAAACCAATCACTATCACTGCTGCAGAGAGAATGGGCCAGCAAGATGGGAATGTTTTGAAAAGGATGCTCCAGATACATCATACCAGACCTCTGGCCATGAGGTGCTGACCAAGCACTCCTCTGCAAACCTGGTCTTTGACTTTGACCCTGATAGATGCCAGAAAACAAGGTATATTTCACATGTGCTTGCCAAAAACTTAAAACTAGCTCCCCAAACATTAACAGTTGCCCAACTCTAAATGTAAGAATCAACATTGCATGCAATGGTGTGTTGTATTAACTTGTATGTCTCCCTGTGACAGCATTTCAGAGCTTGCTTCCAGAGCTATGACAGGGAGGTTGAATAAAACACCACAGGTCTTTCCCCCTGGTCGCCCGAATTCTCTCAACATTCTATCAATTTGTGCTTTTCACAAGCATCGCCCTCGCTACCTCACCAGCTGTTTGCCTCATACAGGATTTGAATGGTTTGCGCATCAGTTAAATGCCATCAATGGCCTAGAGAGGAGCTTTGGCCAGTGCTGCAAGGAGAAAAGAGATATAGAAGCCTGCGCTGAAGGAAAGGCATGTATTTATACTTGGGTGTTTACAGGGTGACTCCGATGAAACCTGTCTGAACAGGTCCATTTTGATATTACACTTTTTACATGTAGAGAATGTGATTCTTCTGAGTATATTAGGTGAATATTGCCTAGGTTCAATTTATTTTCAGCACCTCTATTTCTCTGCATGTATCAGTGGAAGAAGATGGTGGATAGGTTCTGTAAGGATGAAAAGAAGATCCAAGTAAACCAGTTTGAATGCTGTAAAAAGCAGAGAGGAAAAGAGCAATATGACTGTTTTAGTACCGCTGCCCCAAATCCAGACTACATGATAATGAATGACTATGTTCCTTCAGAAGCAGCTCCAAATCTTAACATGATTTGTGATACGTACCCAGCTCTTCAGAAAATGTAAGATTTCTTGTTTTACCATAGTCCCTTTCTTTAACACTTAATAAAGATTAGTGTGATGGTATGGTAAGAATACTGTTTTATGTAAATGTGCTTATGTAAAGAAAAAACTATGCGTATACTGACTCTTAAAATCTGCCATTTTTCCAGGAACCGTCTGCCTTTCACTATTAATGAAATGGCTGAAAACTGCTGCAGCCTAGTGGGAATTGGGAGGTCTGCATGCTTACGGACACAGGTATGTAGGCAGGTTTGAAACTTTGTTCCTTCATTTATGACTGTGTTCAAGTGAATGAAAGCTTTGGGTGTATGGTGGCACTTGATTTAGTGGTAGTGGTGGCTCAGTGGTTAAGACTTTGGACTATTGATCAGAAGGTCATGAGTTCAAATCTCAATACCAACAATCTGCCACTGTTGGGCCCCTTAGCAAGGCCCTTAACCCTTAACTGCTCAGTTGTGTAAATGAGACAATTGTAAGTCATTCTAGATAAAAATGTCGGCCAAATGTTGTAATGTAAAATGATTTATGCACTTACGGTTTTTACAGAGTACCAGCTCTAATCATTAAAGGTCCGCACCATCACTCATTGAACTTTGCTGCCATATTGTTTCAGCTGGACAACCTTTTGGATGATGCATGTAAAGGAGACAACCCATCCTTAGCACGAGTGAAGCAAAACTGTTGTAAGAAGAATGCAGCGGGACGCTCCAAATGCCTCACGAAGATGCTCTTGTACAAGATAGCTATTGCAAGGAGGATTAACAACAATCGCAAGACATGCCCAATCATTTCATAAAAGCCTGTTTATGTCGAATTATTATTTCATATGTTGAGCAAGTGCAAATTTAATATGTACGCTTTCTGTGGTTACCCTTTCATCCAACACTGTATTTTATATCAATATCACTTACTTTAATGAACCTGTTCTTAGTAGATGTCTTATTCACCTCCTAATTGGTAATTTTGTCTTTATATGGTATACATCATCAGAGCTGCGTGGACAGATCACATTTACTTTAACTACTCACAGGACATAAAACAAATAAAACAAATTAAATAAAATTACCTTTACATAATTTATGTTATGTGTATTTTAAGAGGATTGTTAGGCAATGCACTTTCTCAAACACACATTAATTTACGGTAACCATATAATTTGAATCATAATGCACCACGCTTTGGGCTAACCAATTAAATCGTTAAATCAGCACAAGATCTAATCACACAATCTAATCCAGATTTCTCAAAGCTGGGGAATGCCATGAGGAGAAACAAATACTCTTGACACTTTCAATAGTATTTTATTTAATAGACTTCCTGTGCATGTAACCACTATAAATGTGCACACATAATGTAATTTAGCTTTGTACAATCTGTCTGAGTTATAATAACCTTCATTCTTCTGGGAAGGCTTTCCACTAGATTTGGCGCCGAGCTTTGTCCATTCTGCCACAAGATCATTAGTGAGGTCAGATTATGAGGGATCACTGTAACTGACAAAAATGAAAATTATGCTCTTGATACTAACAATGTGTAATGTGTAATGTTTTAAATGATATTAAAAGATGCGGAAGGTTTCGATTCCGACATTAACACTGTAATGTAATCAACATCCAATCTCTAAATGCACTGATACTTTTGCTGAAATCCATGACCCTGAAAGGCTTATCGTGCTAAATATACATGTTGCTCAGGCCTACTGTTTTGACCAAACCCAAGGTGACTATCTTATGCTATTTTCATAGTGTAAGGTTAAAAACATTTAGCTTAAGAAAGCATGTGGGCAGTCTGGTTTTAGCTTATACGTATTAAAATGTTTGTGGTTGTAGATCATCTGATGAAGATAATTGCTTCACAGTCCAATTAGGACGCTGTATGTGGTCCATCCCAGGCAAACAAAACCATAGCTATGGAATCTGGGCAGGGCTAGTGCTCTTATATACAAGCATTCTTAAGTTAATAACCCATACAAATGTAACAAAAGAGAATGTAACAGACTTTTTTGTTCATGATATATGTGACCAAACCGGCTTCTCTCATTTCTTTCTAGATTTTCTTTGAGCTTTAAACCTACAGGGTTTCAGAACAGATGACTTCTTCTTCTTCTTTTGGCTTTTCCCTTTATCAGGGGTCGCCACAGCGAGTTAATCTTTTCCACCTCACCCTGTCCTCTACATCTTCTA
>JAOVYV010000045.1:21520742-21530946 GCA_025674545.1 Hassar affinis | reverse complement strand
AGATTGGCCACCAGGCTGGTCCAATTTAGCCATGAAACCTCCCACACTAAAATGACAGGTGTTTGAGTTTCATTGTCCAACCCCTGTATTAGCCCACCTTTTGTACATAAAACACAGCTGAAAATGTTAGGAATCATATAGGAACATTACAGTGATCAGCCATAACATTAAACCTGTTCTTCAGAGGTCAGGACCCCATAGGACCACCACAGAGCAGGTATTATTTGGGTGGTGGATGACTGTCAGCAGTGCTGCTGAAATGTTTTAACTAGCGCTGTCAAATTAACGAATGCTCTAACGTGTTAAAGGATTTATCGCGAGTAAAAAAAAAACGACCACTTAAAATTTTAACACAAATTATAATTTTCATAAATTACGCAAAACCCACGGCGTCATCAGTGAACAAACATTCCGAAATTGACCGCTATGTTACTCGTTTTAGGCTGCATTCTGATCGCAAGTTGTATCCCTGCTCCCTACACACTACAGGGTACAATCCAAAGGGCTCTTCATAGGGCTTCATAGGGCTCTGTCAATAAAACATGCTGCAACTTCAGGCTGTAGGCACATTTGAAACGAGTTTGATGAAACGTCTATGAACAGTGTGTGATGTATTTTAATTTTAGTGTATGTTATATTTTTCTTGTTTCCTTTACTTGAACTTTTACTCTGTCCCTGATAATTACTTATTCCTCTGGAAATTGATTTAAAAAAAAAAAAAAACAAACACCTTCGCTTCCATCGTGAGGGCGGGTCTCCAAGTTAAAATCGAATCAGCCAATCACATAGCAGCAGCAGAACAGAACTTCCAGTGACCACCAACCAAAAATATTCAGCCAACAGTGTCCTGTGGGTAGCATCCTGTGGCCGTGTCTGATCTAATCATACCAGCACAACACACACTAACACACCACCACCACATCAGGGTCACTGCAATGCTGACAATCATCCACCACCCAAATAATACCTGCTCTGTGGTGGTCCTGTGAGGGTCCTGACCACTGATGAGCAGCATAAAAGGGAGCTAACAGATTCTGCAGAAAAATAGATGGACTACAGTCTCTATCTGTAAAACTACAGAGTTAACCTGTATGGTCAATGGAGCTGGTAAAATGGACAAAGAGTGTAGATACAAGGGAGTATGCTTAATGTTATGGCTGACTGGTGTATATGAGCAGTAACAAAGAATATATCAGTGTAAACATTAATAAATAAATAAATAAATATAGAAGACTTCATATAAAAGCTTATAGCAAAAAAGCAAAGAGAGTTAATAAAAAATTATAGAAATGGCTTATAAAAATGTCATTAGTAGCCTATTATTACTAGTAGTAATTAGAAGTATTCTTTCTGAGGACCAGGTTTGCCATGGTAATGAATTCAGCCCTGATTTAATCACAATATTACCTTGTCAAGATTTAATAAACATTTAATTTAATATACAAATTCAATTTAATATACAACATTTATTTATTATTTAAACTTTAACATGTAGACATTCATTTGAGCTGACACCGCTCTTGGCAGCTATTAGTTATTTCCTCATTATTAATGAGTGACACTTGATGCCACCCAATTGGCGTTGGTAATGTTCTGACCGACCAGGAATGCAGGAACCTCTCTTTAGCTCTCATGTCCTTTACTTTTGAGAACTTGAATCCCATCCAGCATCACATACTGTGTGTCAGGCACTTGATCATCATACACTCAGACAAACGTGACCATGTGAAGACCAGAAACGTGACCAGATTCACTAGAGTAATAGCATGCAGTCTGTAATGATCATGTTTAACATGGCTGTTTGTGTTGATGACTTGGTTGGTGGTTTGTGTAATTAGCTGTTGCAGAGCTTTAAGATCATGGACTACAGTTTGCTGGTTGGAATCCACAATGTGGATCAGGCAAGCCGTCTTGGCGTAGGGGACAGCTGCAGGCCGGTGGAGGGGACAGTCACACCTGATCAGAAGAGACCTCAGGCCCAGAAAGCCCTGTACAGTACGGCTATGGAGTCCATCCAGGGAGAGGCACGTGGGAAGGGCACGATGGACAGCGAGGACCAGTGAGTCACCAATTTCTTAATGATAGCCGTCTCTCTGTCTGTCTCACTTTCTTGACATCTATACACATAAGTAATTCTGTCCCGCTGGTTTGTTTGGGAATTTACCACTAGAACTGGCTTTTTGGCATGTATCTGTTAGTATCAGGAATGCATGGAGCCTTGCATAAAACAGCTGTACATTGTTTACTGCAATTTCTTTTGCATGTGCCACTTGGATCTTCGGTTGCTATTATGTCTCGTCATATTTTATTTTAAACTGCTTTTGTTTTGCCCACAGTATTGTCTTTCCCAGAAATGTTGGCCCATATTGTCTTCTTTTTGTTTGATATACTTTGTGTTTCAAAAAAACAGCTTTTGTTCTGAGTCTTATTGGAATGGACTTATCACTATCCTGCACACCCAGGATAAGCAGATTTTCTTTGGGCTAGGTTTTTTTCATAGTTGCTTGGCAGACAAACAGGTCTAACAAGACATATAAGGAAATAAACCCTACTTCCTACTTTTGCAAGGCGAAATGTTTCAGTTGGTATGAATATTTAAAAAGAATATGACCTAATGGTGGTACAACATACCTTGATCCTGTAACTATAGTGTATATTTCAGAATCTCAAATTCTTTTGCACTGGCGGATGGTTGAATGATATTTACTAGATGGGTTATTTATCATGCACAGAAGACTTGCTTACTTTTCAGAATCAGGGACATACAGGTATGATGAAAATGATACCAGGCAAAATAAAGAAATAAAAATAAAACATTTTTAGGAGAACATAGATGCTTGAGTCATATTTTTAATTGTGAAGTGAGGGGAGCACCACAGGTCCTTATTTTGCCAGTGACTTGGTGATACTTTGTGAAGGTCACAAACGGGTTGCCTCAAAGTTATTATCCGGAAGGGATAAAGATTTTGGCTTCACGATTGTCTTCTCCCTGGGAATTCTTATACTTGTTCATTACTGTTATTCTGTATTAAACACTAAACTAGCTAACTAGCTTCCACTTGGCTGGTGTGCTTGTTAATGGGCCCCATCCACTAGACATTATGAATCATTGTTTTACTTTTCTGTTTGTTTAGGTGGGGAGGAATCCCAGCTCGCAGCAGTAAAGGAGAGCGGCTTCTGGTTTACATTGGCATTATTGACATTCTGCAGTCATACAGGTAACTCAACACCCACTTTCCATTAATGTAATTTCAACACAATATTTAGCTAATGATGATCGTGTCACTTTATTAGTGGAGTCGGCAGACAGGTTCCAAAAAAAAATGAGATGCTCCTGAGATGTGGCAAGCAAAGCTTGTAGTTTTTAATAGTGCCAAGATAATAACAACATGATAATAACAACATGCCTTCCCGTTTCTATTGCACATGTTTCTTTGACATGACTTGCTGTGTTTTTGGAATGTGGCTTTGTAGGTTCGTCAAGAAGTTAGAGCATTCCTGGAAAGCACTGGTTCACGATGGGGTAAGATTCAGTACAGTCTTTTCTTACATTTACATTTACATTTATGGCATTTGGCAGACGCCCTTATCCAGAGCGACTTACATTTATCTCATTTACACGGCTGAGCAGTCGAGGGTTAAGGGCCTTGCTCAAGGGCCCAACAGTGGCCATTGGTGGGATTTGAACTCACAACCTTCTGGTCACTAGTCCAGTGTCTTAACCACTAAGCTACACTGTCCCACTTGTGTCTTGTGTCAATTTGATATTGCTATATAAATTGCCATGGCCCAATAACTATTCTGCCCTAATTTTGAATCTTTTCCAGGACACTGTGTCTGTTCACAGACCAGGCTTCTATGCAGAGCGGTTCCAGCGCTTTATGTGCAACACAGTATTTAAGAAAGCAAGTAGGTCTCAAAATGATCTGGACTGACTGTCATTTATTGTCTTTCCCTTGTAATTTTACTTTTAAAAAATGGGAGCTGTATGTGCTTATGTTTTGTTGCATCTCTTTCTGTCCCCAGTAAAGTCATCACCATCGAAGAAGAGCCGTGCAGGTTTTCAAAGTGTGGCTAGGAGACTGCCCATGGGCACTGCTTTCCCAAGTACCCAGCCCAGCAGCCACATGCCTCTTGACCCTCGACTCGTCTACCATTCCCACTTTACCCAAGCTGACACAGATGTCGAAGTTGGTGAGTAAGGAGAGAAATCCTGTATCTTTTCAGATATTTGTCATACTGAGAAACTTTATTATAAATGATTTAAAAATTATATAAAAATATTATAAAAATAATTATATAAAACAAAAGTATTTTTATGTATCTGATTTCCAGGTATGCAGTCAGGCAGGCCTGATCTGCTCCCGAGCATGCCTTCCCTAGCTGGAGCCTCGAGTGAATTTGAAGCAACTGATGAACCTAATTTGTCAGTGCCCCCAATCAGGTATCAGCACTTTCACTTAGCTTTGTATATTAACACATTTTTATTATTTAATGTCACACCTTCAAAATTTCAACCTTTCTGAATTATTTTATACATGATTATATTTTGGTGTTTGATATAGGTCAGTAGGGGTGGAGGTACACAAATCTGCAAGCACAGAACCTGATAGCAATGCTTTTTCCAGGTAAAGCTGAACACACACATTCTGTTAATATGATTCTATGCATCATTGCATGATGATTGAAAGGTTCACTACTCCCCCTGCCTCTTTGATTTAGTTTGGGGGCTGAACTTGCAGATGAGCAGATGGGTATGGAAGATGCCATTTCTCTCAAAGACATCATCCCGGAGACCAACATTTGTTTTGTAAGTTTAATGCTAACTACTAACCATTGAAATAAAGTCGTAAAATGTAGCAGTAAGATGCAAGATGAGACAAAACAGTAAATGTGTTTGGGTGTGGTACAGAACATGAAAATGATTTAGGTCTGTCAGTAGATATCAGTAATGCAAATGTTTTTCTCGGTAACAGGTTACTATAGCGTCAGCTGCTAAATAACTTCTAGTCTCTTTCATTCCTCAAAAAGAACTCTTGAGTGTTTAGCAGTTTTTGCACATACCTTCTGTTCACTTCACCTGTGTATTGAGAATACACGTTACCCTTTACCATTGTATTTTGGCCCTCTAGGCTGTTGAGAGCACCAGATGAACTGTAGTGTGAACAAAAAGAGGACTGATACCCCATCAGAGCTGAAGCGGCCCAGAAATACCACCTAAATCCTCTTTTGAATGAACTCACAATATGTTCGCAAGAAGAACTGAATCCCTTTCCTGGTGGTCCACTTTTTGGTCCACTTTAAGAGGATTGAGTTTAGTTTGTTTAAAAAGGGACTGTGTGTGAAAACACACTAAGAATAAGTCAGAGAGAAGTTTATGAGTCAAAGAAGTTTATGTAGAACAAAGCTTAATGCAAAATGGCAAATACAGTCTCTAGACAGGGTACCTCTCTTGCATTTACAAAACATTACCTTTAAATAAATTTTACCTGTAATGCTTCTCAGGAAAAGGGCCTTGCATAACTGGCTGATTTCATACAGATGCCTGCATTTCTACTGTTGAGACCCTATATGAATGTCTTTGCCAGTCAACACTTGAACTTGCATGGTTTATTGAGGAAATAAAGATGAATAAAATATCGCTGTTCTGTTTTTACAGTAAGACACTCTGGAAACATGATACAGGAAAAGAGGAAGACATGAATATATGTGTGAACAAGCCGTCTCTCCCAGTGAGGAGGAGTGGAAGGAATTCCAGTCCTTTGGAGTGACACCCCAGTGGTTATGGGCAGGAGAGTGTGAGCGATAGACTCTTCTCCTTCTCCAGCACAGGGTATGCTGCTATAACTCCACCTGTTGACCACACAGTTCCTTCCCTGAGCTTCAGAATCGCCTTCGGTCTCACACTGCACGTTGTTCATAAACACACAAACACTTTGGTCTTATTGGTCATGCATATACTGAAAAAGAACACTTGTGATATTATTTATTCTGTATCAATTCTGTTTAGATTTGCTTTATTTTTGAGACAGCTATTAGAGGACTTTGTGAACAAATTATATAGGTATTTCATACTGGGTGTTAACACTTTTTTATGTCAGACAGTATTAGTTAAATACTCTGGTGGGCTGTTTACTTTATACCCATAATTATAAATCTGAAATGATTCCTCCACAGAGATCTGCTTTTCAGTGTATACCTGGCATGTAATTTGCTGTTTAACCAGTAGGGTTATTTCAGTCCTGCAGAAACACATTATCGGTTAAGTAGCAGGTGCTGGAACAAATCAGCATGTGTGCCCTATTCAGTAATTAGTTACTCAAGCCCTGTTGTGAGTGGGGTGATCTCTGAGCTGTTGTGGCTGAGATCTGCCTAATATTTGACTGTTTCAATATTCAAATGAAATGGTAGGTTTATTTTCTCTCAAAAACAAAAGTAAATATTCTTTTGTTTGTCTGTTCCGCCAGTGTCTTAATGTGTGTTTTGGTGCCAGTCACTTTTTATTTACTGGTTTTTTTTTTTTTTGTTTGTTTTTTTTGATATTCTTCACTTTGGCTGTCCTAATTTGTGTATGCAACCCTCTAAGTGTTTTTTGTCAATCTTGAGTGTTTCCATTCATTTAAATGGACCAATCAGCAGTGTATATTCATTAGTGGATGGGCAGGTTTGCTTGTTTTTAATGCCAGTGGCCTTCAATCCATTGATATGTACTGTATTTTATGTGAATAGTTGTGTAAATATTATTCACCTTTGTGTTTTTTTGTGCATACTTATTATAAAGACTAATATGCTTTTATGAAGCAGTATGTAATCTAAGCTAACAAATTAACATGTTTATATTTTTCTTGCCATGCCTTATGTCTGCTTCACTAACTGTGCACTCTTATAAGAGCCTGCTGATTTCTGCTGGTTACAGAAATTGCCTACCTTCGGTACATTACTTATGCAAGTGGTCATTTCAGTCTGACTTTACAGTACCATTGCCTCATTTATTTACCTCAGCTTAGAATTTCTGCTCTTTGTGCATTCATTGTGCTTTGCTATATTTCTCCTGCTTTATAGCAAACCTCTTTTCTTTTGGAAACACACTTTTATTTAACATATAATCTAATTGCTAGTTGAGCATTATTTTGCACAAAAGGTCTGAAGGAAGTTGCTTTTGTGTTCTTTTTTTTCTTGGGTTATGGACAAAAAATGTGTAACTCAAACTTGGTTTGCATATATGACCTATATATGGTGTTCTGCTTCAAGCTAAAAGCAGGGTCCATGTACCATGGAAGTTTTTTTTTTTATCTTGTGCTTCTTGATTTTTGGTATTTTGAATGAGTGCAGTGTGGGACCAAGTGCTCCACAAAAGACTGAAGTAGCTGAAGATGCATGCATACATTTGAATGTGCACTAACAGGGTGGGATCTTATCAGTCATATAGATACACTTTATGGTCTCTTGAGTAGTTGGTATACTCTTCAGTGCTGATGAAGGGGAATTTTGCAGTGGCCAACTTGCTGATTCATCCAATTTTTTTTCAAATACACTAAACTGGTAAGGGTGCCATTTGCATCACATGACACTGCTGCTGTTTTCAGCATCTGTCTGGCAGGTTACCTTCTCTACTGTCTGCCCTGCATTGACTCATCTCTTTTTCCTCCATGCCCATTAAACTCCATTTACAATGAAAAAATGCTAAATATGTACCCTACAATGTAAACAAGCCAGGCTCATCCTAAAACAATAAGATGACTGATTTGTTAAGGCTGTCTTGTTGCATGATGAGCCTTCATAATGAACCTTAAGGAATATTTGTTAAGTTTTATCTTGGCATTGAATACAATGTGAGCATTGTTATATGGCTTAGTATTGGGGCAATATGTGGGTACAGTTTGGCCAGCAAAGTCCTGGATATGCAAAAGGATCCTAACTGAATGCAGTAAATGTATTCAAGGGTGTCATATGGCCATAATATGCAGTCAACTGTCCACCAAATTAGGAAGTATAAATTCTATACCCAACTCCAAGATGTCTACAGAGTTTACAAACATGATATTAGCCTCATGATGGCTCTAAAGTTTTCTCCTGGAATTGCTGTTTGACTTGTCTTGGTTTCCGTGTTGCCTTTAACTGGCTCAGATCATGTAACCACACATAACCAATGTTCCAATCAAGACATTTAATGAGAACATGCCTTTTCCTGATGACAAAGCAAGTGCAAAGTGTTCTGTAGTGGATGAAGGTCGTTGCACTTTATGCTGTCATGATTTCGTATCTTTAACTGCACTGTTCTGTCCAGTGTGAATTGTAACGCCTTAGTTGTATGTACTCCAAAGTTCAACCAACCAGCTTTGTTTTTATTTTTATGTTTTTAATTATTGTTTTGAAGTGTTCTTGTTTTGCTTGATGATCTTGAGACCTGAACTCCAGTGCCCTGATCAAGGCAGGGTTACCTAGTCATATGACGGGTGCCTGTAGACTCCTTTCTGGTTGAAATTTGTGTTAACTGAATGATGAGTAATGAGCTAATGCTCCTGTCCACAAGTCTTTCTGCAGTATTCTACTGACCCAGACTTGTGGAGAAACTGATTAATGCACAACAGACACACCAGTCTCGCACAATTCACACAGGATGCTATGCTGGCAACAGAGACACTACCATATGAACTATTGCAATATTACATTTCTGCCAGCTTACGTTTTGGTAACTATATTTATTAGGAAACCATTTTTGTACCTTGTATGATTGTATGAAACCTAATATTCTGTGAACCAAGACAATTGTTTGAATGCTGTAAAGCAAAAGAAAATCTTTTTTTTTTTTTTTTATTGCATTGGCAGAGTCTGACATTGTACACTGTATTTGTTGTGTTTAAGGTATTATATATTACACACATTTTGTAAAAACATGAATGTCTGGTGGTTTCAGGAACAGAAGGATTGCCTATATTTTTACTCAGCTTGTGTATAATGTGTATATGTACTGTATATAAGCAGCACGCAAACAACCCCCACCCCCGTCCATCATGTTATTCACCTGCCTTTCCTGCCAATTTAATGTGGTGATGGGTTTTTCTCCTCCTATTTTCAATTAGTTTTCAAATAGGCTAATAAATTTTTAAACTTTTTGGTGGTTTATTTTCCTTTTTTCTCCTGAGTCATGTATGGATGTATGTATATACACTGATCAGCCATGTGCCACCAAAACAGCTCCGGTCCATCATGGCATGGACTGTCAATACTGATCGGTCCTTTTGACGTCAAATAATCTAATCAGTATGCTGTTTTGCTGAAACTTTTGCCTTGTTCAGTTGGGTTTTAGGATGCAGTACTTTATATTAAGCAACAGAACAATTAGCTCTGGTCAACTATTTTGACTGGACAAGCAGCATTCCAAGAGTGCTGATATTTTGTATAACATCACTGGTACATTTCACTGTTTATCACTCTGCTTGTTCACTAGGAACCATTACTACGCTTACTACAGGGGCTGTCTGTCTGTTATTAGAGCAAAATGAAACTAAATATTTGACCATATTCTCTTTGAAATGTCAGTTACTCTCACAGACTAATAATCTCTGTTAGATTATAGAAATGTTGTATAACAGCATACATCACACTTCCTACAGTGCTGGTATAATTCATATAAGCACTATGGCCAAAATTCTGCAAAAAGGTGTGTCTTTGCACCACTTTAAAGTTGTGAACAGGCTTTATTAATCACTGCCACTAAGAAAGCCCCATAGCATGATACTTCCACCACCATGCTTCACCTTTGTCATGGTATTAGCCAGATGTTGAGCAGTACTTGGTTATTGCCAGATGTAACACTTTAGTCTTTGTCTCATTAGACAAGACAGGCTTCTTTCTCGTGCTCTCAGCATCCTTTAAGTAAATTACTGTACATCCACCATGGGGCACCAGGCACACACACATAAGGGCAATTTTAGAACGGCCAGTACACCTACCAGCATGCTTTTGGAGGTGTGAGGAAACAGGTGAACCCAGATCAAAAACACACAGACATGGGGAGAACATGCAAAAAAAATGCCACCTTAACCTAAACTCAGGATCATGGAAACAATATTAGAAATCAAAATGATTGATTTCCTATTATTTTCCTAGTAAACATTTTCACCGTGGGCGGCACGGTGGCGCAGTGGATAGCGCTGTCGCCTCACAGCAAGAAGGACCCGGGTTCGATCCCCGGGTGGGG